>JAJOOI010012211.1:0-37067 GCA_029582585.1 Solanum bukasovii
GAGAGACGTAAACTACATTGATATGATTTATTCATTTTTTTTACCGATGGAAAACCTTATAAATTGAATAAATGAACAAAAAATTGGCGATGCCATTTATTTATCCTTTTAATATGCATTATAATATTAGTAACTCAACCCCCACACATTTTAAAGAGTATTAAACAATTTTTAAAGTAACATATGATTAAATGAACACTAATTTAATTTATTTTAAAAATTCAAAATAAAGTAAAATAATAAAAAATTAAAGAAAAAAATCATTTAAAAAAAAAAGAATCAATGAAGCATCGTAAAAGTAGGAAGAAACGCTAAATGCGGCATGACAAAGCAAGTTATATTTAATGGATTTAAGGATACTTTTTTTCTTTCCCGATCCGTTTTGCTCCATTTTCTTATTTACTTCTTATAAGTTGAACCTCCTCCACGAAAATTCTAGCTCCGCCACTGGTGGTGATAGTGACTGATAGTAGCGACTAAGGTGACCATGATAGTAATAGTGGATATAATTATAATAATTGACTTGAAAGATTTGATAGCAACTGACAGTAATGATAACGGGGTTTGCGAGGGAAAATCCGCATAAAGACTCCAATCCATCCTATCCCGCATAACAAATATTTCTATTTTCAACTTGCTTCAGCCCACATAGATCCACCCCACGTAAATTCACCCTACCTAATTTTAAATTTTTTAAAGTTTGATATTAAAATATAGTTCATAAGATTCTTTTTTCATTTTTTCTGCCACGTACTGTTAATTTAGTATTAATCTTATACGAATAAGTTTTTCATCTTTTCATTTTGTTATCAAAGTCTACAATTTGTCTTGTTAAAATAATATTTGGAGTATGTTACTATGGCCTGCTTAGTTTTAAAAAAAAAACTTATACGAATAAGTTTTTCATCTTTTCATTTTGTTATCAAAGTCTACAATTTGTCTTGTTAAAATAATATTTAGAGTATGTTACTATGGCCTGTTTAGTTTTTAAAAAAATTAAAGTTTTATACTAAAAATAAAGTTCATAAAATTCTTTTCATTTTTTCAGTAAGCACTATTAATTTAGTATTAATTTGATATTAAGTTATTTTTTCTCCTTTTCATTTTTTTATTAAGGCCCATAAATTATTTTGTTAAATTAATAGAACTTTTTAATAAATAATATTGTTTTTAATATATTTTTTAACTATTACTATGTATAGTAATACTATGTATTATTATTATTATTATTATTATTATTATTATTATTATTATTGTTGTTGTTGTTGTTGTTGTCTCTATCCCGCTCTTTCTTCCTTTCTTTTTCTTTGAAATTTGACAACTCTCTAGTGGTTCCTATGGGTAACTTCACAGACCATCACCTTGTTTAAAAATCGTTAAGTTTCTTATAAATATCTAGAAATAGTTCAAAATCCTTCTAAGTGATAACAAAATACAGGTTCTACAGATTCTAAATCTGAGGTGTTACATTATCTCCTCCTTGAGATCATACATCCCCTCAGTGAAGTCAAACTAGAGTAGAACAAACCGAAAAAGAAAGCCAAGCTATCTATTCTAAACTGAAATTACTATCAAGATCATAATCACTTACAGGGAGACACAAGACATGAACATAAATGTAGGAACTAAAACAGTCAAATACAAAATAAAGGTGTTGCATCTAAAATAAAAGAAGGCTATTACCTTCAACATCTTTATCGAAAGGTGTGAAAAGCTTCGGGTCTCAAACCTTTATATCTTCTTTGTCTTTTCGCGTAGCCTCTTCAACAAACTGATTTCTTAACAATATCTTTATTGACACTATCTCTTTGGTTTTGAACTTTCAAACTTGCCGATCAAGAATCTTAGTTAGAACCTCTTCGTAAGACAAGCTATCTTTCAACCTAACATATTTTGTAGGCATGATGAGTAAATTGTCACCCACGCACTTCTCAAACATGGAAATGTAAAACACTAGATGAACTTCTACTAACTTTGTTTGTAGCTTTAACTCATAATCTACTTTGCCGAATCTCTTCAAAACTCGATACAAACCAATATAAACGGGGACTAAGCTTTTCTTTTACAAATTCCATGACACCCTTCATGGGTGAATTCTTCAAGTAAACTCAAACATCCACTTCAAAATCTAAATCTCTGTTGCTAACATTAGTAAATGACTTTTGACATCTATGCGTAGTCCTTAACCTTTTCTAAACTGTCTTTAATTTTTTAAAGTCTGGCTCTATAAGTTCTACTTTACCAATTTTTAAACAATCATCCGAGGATCTACACTTCCGCCCATAAACAACCTCATAAAAAGAGTCATTTTAGTGCTGAGTGATAGCAGTTATTACAGACGAACTTAATGAGAGGAAAATGATCACCTCAATTTTATCAGTAACACAAGATATTACCATACCCTTTAAAATCTTAATTGTATGCTCTGCCTAACCATCTGACTATATGTGAAAACTGATACTAATGTTCACCTTCGAATTCAATCCTTTCTGAAATTAAATGACTTTTAAATTTGAACGGTAAACTGAGCGTCCATATCTGAAATAATGGATAAAGAAACTACATTAAGTCTGACAATCTTGTGGATGTACAATCTGACATAACACTCAGTTGAAGCAAGAAATAAGATGATTTGGATAGTCCCACTATAAAATTCATGGCTATTCTTTCTCACTTCCATTTCAAAATGGGCATTCTCTGAAGAAAACACGCAGGTCTTTGATGGTCATATTTTATCTATTGACAAATCTGGTACTTGGAAACATATTCTGCATGTCTTTCTTCATCACGAACCACCAATAAAGTAGCCTTAAATCCCTATACATCTTGGTCACACTCAGATGAATAGAATAACTCAAACCATGAACCTTTGCCAACACATTCTAAATTAAGTCACCAATCCGAGGAGCACAAATCCTCTCTCTAAACTTGAGCATACCATTGACATCGAGTGTGGTCTCTTGGGTCTCCCAGACACCACCTTACATTTGATCTTGGCCAACTCCTCATCCTTTAATTGCTTGGTTTTGATTTTATCTATGAAGGTGAGATTGACCTCAATACTAACTAACACCTCACGCTTCTCAAAGATACCCAACCACATAAATTTAAACTCCAAGGCCTGAAAACAAGGGTCATTTTGATATCCCAAGCAAGTCAAACTGCTTATGCTATATGATGTCATTTCATATGTCTCCCTACCATGCATTTCACATATGATACTACAAAGTAGTAGACATGTATACATACATAAGTTGAAAACATACAATCATCATCTACGTCCAATCAAGCCTCTTGAAAACTCTAAATAACCTAAACTTTCTCCTTGCGAAGTGCCTTGACTTGTTCTTGGCCTAAAACAAACAACATAAATAACAATCAATCACTAACGGCCTATAATTTACCTAGATTATCAATAAATCCTACCCCTAGGCAAAAATATGATCATCTTCCCCAACGTAGGGCTCTTCCCCACCATAAAATTATGTCAAAATCTTTACCCAATTGTAACACCTCGCTATTTGAAAGAGCTAAAAATAGAAAGAATCAAATTTGGAAATAGCAAATCTGAATTTTTTTGGCAAGATATGCTAAATATGAGTTTTGGGTCAACTTCAAACGACCATAACTCTTAGTACATAATGATTTAGGTGGTCTACAAGGTATCAAATGAAAGGTCTTGGAATCCTCTTTCCAACTCCACTAAGTTTGCTAATTTTCAAGCTTGTATGAGGGAGATATGCCCGTTTGAAGTCGGGCTGTCCGAATAAGAAAAGTCACCTGGATTTAAGAGGGGTATTTTGATCTTTTCATTATCCAATTAAGTTAATTCATTTTTAGCAATTAATTAGGGGTCTAAACTGAATTGTTTTAGTTTACGCATTCCAAATTAATGCTAGGGCTTTGAGAGAGGAGAAAAGAGGAGAAGAGCCAAGGTTTTGTCGCGTTCTTGAAATTTCGCTTGCGGATTTCGCCAAGGGTTAATCTCTAAGAGGTATGTGAGTTCACATAGCGATGAGTTCGTTCACCCACGTGCCAATCATGTTAATTTCAATGTTAAATTCGTTCTAGAAAGTTGAAGGTTTGATGTTCATCAATTGTGTTCTTGAAATTGGCTTTTGTTCTTGAGTTAAGATGAGATTGATGGGTTCTTAAGGAAATCGTGTCGATTATAGAGTTGTGTTTGATTAGATTCTTGTGTACATGTATTGGGAATGTGAATCTAAAGAAAAATTGAGTAAAAGAATCAAATTTAGGCGAATTGGGGTTAGAAAACGAGAAGGAAAAAGTCTAGCAGATTCTGGCACGCGATGCGGACTTGCTTCCCCAGTGAAATTTTTTTCTCTCCACGTCACAGAGAGGACGCGGACTCCGCTGTTTCAAAATTATTTCGAGACCAAATATTTAAGTGAACTTCCGCGTCGCGGACTTGCTCCCAGACAGTGTTTTCTTGGCCATTTCTCATGATTAACTATTTAAAAACACTCTTAATCATCACGATATCCTTCATATCACAAATCATAACCTTGAATTCATAATTCCAATTCAAGGTAGAGTTAAGAGTCAAGTCTTGAGGGTTTTTCGAGTCATTTTAATAAGTCTTTTACAAATCTTTTTAACTTGTTTTAATACTTAAGCATTGAGATTGAGAAAGATTAGAGCCGAGTTCATTTCTTTAAAATGTTATATGCGGACTATGTATTCCCAAAGAGTAAATGTTTTCACATTTAAGATGAGAGGAAACACTGATTTCCAAATGCGTTTTCATGAGTAGCTTTGAGTTCAATCTCTTTTAAGAGATAGATTTTGAGTAATAACCCCAAACCATAGAGAAAGAGTTATGTTTTTAAACATATGAGCTAAGTATATTTTGGGAGTAGTATTGAGCACCGATATATGGACGAGTTCATAATAACTCAAGTATCCATAAACCATGTAGCCAACGTGGGTAAAAAGGGTCATACTTTTTAGATGATTCCTTAATGCTTTTTAGCATAGTCTAGTGGATCCATTTAGTTGAGGCGTTCTATATCCCGACAAGTTATAGGACAGTTCTGGTAGCGTGGGTGAGACGTTGTATCATCACATAGCTCATAGTGATGGTTGTCGGTTAGAGAATCTCCCAAACATAGTTTATTTTGTATTCTTACATACAGCTGAGATATTATTGTATTTTCCAATACTTTGAGATGTTATCTACTATTTTAAATGCTTTATATAAAAAACATCTTTATTGTTGTTTATTTCTGCATTGAGTTGAGTATCCATGAGTTGAGTAAGGTTGTGGTAAGTGTTTCTTTCAGATTTCAATTCAAGTTTATATCTTGTTTAGTTTTCCCCTCGCATGCTCGTACATTCCATGTACTGACGCCATTTGGCCTGACATCTTTTATGATGCAGATACAGGTAACTAGGATCAACATCTAGCGTTTCGTTGATCTAGTTGAGCATTTCAGAGTCATTTAGTGAGCCTCCTTGCTTTTCGGAGGATCCCTTTTCATATTGTTTTAGTATTTCAGTTGTTAGGATGATCGGGGGTCTTGTCCCGACATCCCTCATAGTATTAGAGGCTTCATAGATAGATAGCTATAGTCCTTTAGTCTTTGCATTTCAGTTGTTTTGTTATAAGACTTGAGTTGTCACTTTGGCTAGTTGGATGTTTAATTCTAAAACATTCTAAGTTATTTTGAGAAAGTTTAGTAAAGTTGCATTTGTTTTCTTTTAATAATGCTTAAAGTGTTCCGCTGAGAGTCTAGCCAGGCCAAGGGTTTGCTTAGGGCCAAAAATGGTTCTCGAGTGCGAGTCTCACCCAGGGCATAGGCTCGGGGTGTGACAAACTTGGTATCAGAGCACAGAGTTCATGAGTTCTAGGGAGTCTATGAAGTCGTGTTCGTAGAGTCCTAGTTATCGGTGTGAAGCGCACCATATTTATAATTAGGAGCTTACGATATTTAAGAACTATCTCACTTATTTCATACTTATTTCGTGCGATAGAGTTTATCTCTAAAAAAATTCTTCTAATTCGTGCTTGTGCGTGTCTTTCAGATCATGCCTCCACGAAGAGCTGTCAGAGGTCATCCTACTAGGAGGAATGTTGTGAATCAAGGGGTACCTAATGCACCAAAAGTGCAACCCCAATGAGAGGTCACCTATGCTGAATTCCGGGAAGCTATCCAGATGTTGAGTCGAGCTGTGACCAATCAAGTTGGTCAGAGAGAAAATCAAAACGAAGTGACTGATACTTCAAGGATCCGTGAATTCTTAAGGATGAATCTTTCAAGCTTCACTGGTTCAAGTGTCACTGAGGATCCAAAAAACTTTGTTGAGGAGCTTCAGAAGGTTTTTGAGATTATGCATGTTGTTGATGCTGAGAGGGTGGAACTACCTGCATATCAATTGAAGGTGTCGTTAGAATTTGGTTTGATCAATGGAAAATAAATAGAGCTGAAGGTGCACCACTTGTGAGTTGGGATTTGTTTGAGGAGGCCTTCTTGGGGATTTTCTTTCCACGTGAACTGAGAGAAGCAAAGGTATGAGAATTCCTTACTCTTAAGCAGGAATCTATGAGTGTTCATGAGTATAGTCTGAAGTTCACCCAACTTTCCTGTTATGCTCCAGAGATGGTTGTTGATATGAGGAGTATGATGAGTTTGTTTGTTGCTGGGTTGTCTCGTCTGTCAAATAAGGAAGGTAAGGCCATGTGTAACAGGTTGAGGAGGATAAGCTGAGGGATAGAGAAGAGTTTAGAAACAAGAAGGCTAAGACATCAGAGAATGAGTCTGGATAGCAGAAGAGTAATGCCAACCGGTCATCTTTCTAGCATAAGCCAAAGGGACCTGTTCCATCATCTGTTAGTGCAAACGTACCAAGGAACAAAGGCGAGTTCAATAATCAGAGTTCGCAAAATTTCAAAGCTAGACCTACATAGTCTCAAGGTAGTGTGGCACAAGGAGCTAATTGGGCTCCTACATGTGCTAAGTATGGTAGGAACTACCTAGGAACATGTCGTGATGGCTCCACTGGTTGTTTTAAGTGTGGTCAAGAGGGCCACTTCATGAAAAAGTATCTTAAGAACAGGCAGGGCAATGGAAATAGGGGCAACAAAGCCCAATCTTCTTCAGTTGCTCCACCAGACAAAGATGCACCTAGAGGAGCTACTTCAGGGATTGGCGGAGGAGCAATCTGTCTTTATGCTATCACTAATCGCCAAGAGCAAGAGAATTCTCCAGATGTTGTCACTGGTATGATCAAAGTCTTTACTTTTGATGTTTATGCTTTGCTAGATCCAGGAGCTAGTCTATATTTTGTGACTCCATATGTTGCGATGAATTTTGATGTTCTTCTTGGGAACTTCTTGATCCCTTCAATATTTCTACACCTATTGGTAAGTCTATTCTAGCTGAGAGAGTCTATCGTGATTGTACCATTTCCGTTAATCACAAGAGTACCATGGTTGATTTAGTTGAGTTACACATGGTAGATTTTGATGTCATTTTAGGTATGGACTGGCTTCATGGCTGTTATACCTCAGTCGACTGTAGAACACGAGTTGTTAAGTTTTAGTTTCCTAATGAGCTAGTTATAGAGTAGAGAAGTAGTTCAGCAGTGCCTAAGGGTTGTTTAATTTCGTACCTTAAGGCGAGAAAGTTAGTTTCCAAGGGTTGTGTCTATCCCTTAGTCTGAGTTAATGACTCCAGTGTTAAGACAACTTCTATTCAATCAGTTCCAGTAGTAAAAGAGTTTCCATAAGTCTTTCCAGAGTCCCTTCTGAGAGAGAAATAGACTTCGATATAGATAACCTTCTCGATACTCGTTCTATATCTATTCTTTCATATAGGATGGCACCAACAGAGTTGAAAGAATTAAAAGAGCAGTTGAAAGATCTCCTTGAGAAGGGTTTTATTCGACCAAGTGTCTCACATTGGGGCACTCCGGTCTTATTTGTGAGAAAAAAAGATGGTTCTCTTAGAATGTGTATAGATTACCGTCAGATGAACGAGGTTATTATCAAGAATAAGTATCCTCTTTCGAAAATTGATGATCTATTCGATCAACTTCAGGGTGCCACTTGTTTTTCTAAGATCGAAATCAGATCTGGCTATCATAAGTTGAGAGTAAGAGAAAGTGATATCCCTAAGACAGCTTTCAGGACCCGCTATGGTCATTATGAGTTCATAGTTATGTCATTTGGTTTGACCAGTGCTCCTACAACATTCATGGACCTTATGAATAAAGTATTCAAGCCTTATTTAGATATGTTTGTTATTATATTCATTGATGACATGCTAATTTATTCGAGGAATGAGGAAGATCATGCTAGTCATCTTAGAGTAGTGCTCCAAACTCTAAGGGATAGAGAGTTGTATGCCAAATTCTCTAAATGTGAGTTTTGGCTTGAGTCTGTGGCATTCTTGGGCCATATTATTTCTGGTGATGGAATTAGAGTTGATACTCAGAAAATATAGGCAGTGCAGAACTGGCCTAGACCCACATCTCCAACTGATATTAGGAGTTTCTTGGGGTTGGTTGGATATTATAGAAGGTTCGTCGAGGGGTTCTCATCTATTTCATCTCCTTTGAGTAAGTTGACTCAGAAAATAGTGAAGTTTCAAAGGTCTGAAGCTTGTGATAAAAGCTTTTAGAAATTGAAAACTAAGTTGACTACTGCCCCAGTATTGACCTTACTAGAAGGTACAGAAGGTTTTGTTGTGTATTGTGATGCGTCCAGAGTTGGATTGGGTTGTGTGTTAATGCAAAATGGTAAAGTTATAGCTTATGCCTCCAGACAACTGAAAGTTCACGAGAAGAATTACCCAACCCATGATCTAGAGTTGGCGGCCGTAGTATTTTCTTTGAAAAATGATGTAATTATCTTTATGGTGTTCATGTAGATGTGTTCACTATCATGAGAGTCTTCAATATGTATTCATTCAGAAAAAACTTAATCACAGATAGAGGAGGTGGTTAGAGTTACTCAAGGATTATGACATGAGTATTCTATATCACCCATGTAAGGCTAATGTGGTAGTTTATGCTTTAAGCAGGTTGTCTATGGGTAGTACCGCCCATGTTGAAGTAGGAATGAGAGAATTAGCAACAGATGTGCACAAACTTGCACGATTAGGAGTCCGACTAATGGATTCCACCGAAGGAGGAGTAGTGGTGATGAATGGGGTTGAATGATCATTAGTGTCTGAAGTGAAAGAGAAGCAAGACCAAGATCATATTTTGCTTGAATTGAAGGCAAATGTTCATAAGCAAAAAGTGATGGTTTTTGAACAAGGGGGAGATGGTGTATTGAGGTATCAAAATAGGTTGTGTGTGCCAAGGGTGGATGAACTCCAAGAGAGGATCATGGAGGAAGCTCATAGCTCCTGATATTCTATCCATCTGGGTTCCACAAAGATGTATCGTGACTTGAGAGAAGTATATTGGTGGAATAATATGAAGAAAGGTATTGCTGAGTTTGTTGTTAAGTGCTCGAATTGTCAACAAGTTAAAGTAGAGCACCAAAGGCCCGGTGGTATGGTTCAGAATATAGAGATTCCAAAATGGAAATGAGAGAAGATCAATATGGATGTAACACCTGGAAAACTAGTAGATGAAACTAGAGCCTTACGTAAGAGTTTTAGAGTTTGATGTGTGGTTTAGAATGGTAAAATGGCTTCCCAAACTTATAGTGAGGGTTATAGGGGTTAAATGTCAAGGTACGACTCCCCAAGGACCAACCAAGGGTCCTTGAGGAGGACCTTAAAGCCTAACCCGAAAGCTGCCCCAAAACTGCCCAAAAAGGGCCACCTACGGATGACACCTATGGCCAGTAGGTGGACCCACACCCCGTGGATGGGTGTCGTGGGTCAATAGCCAACTTTAGGACCTGCAGGCCATGACCTACGGACCTGCAGGACAGCTAGTAGGTCCATTCACGGACTGTAGGTCCCAGGCATAGGTCATGCTTGCAACACTGCCAAGTCTCGGCCAAGGTAAGGGGTAGTTTAGGTAATTTCTAATTAAGTTAGTTAAATATGAAGTCGTTTTATATTGATTTATTAAACCTATACAAGACTTTATAAGCCTTTAACCACCTCATATACTTCATAAAATACCAACTACCCCAAATTAAAATCAAACCCTCTCTAAAAATCTTCTCTCTAAAAACTCCATAGATGAAGAGAAAGAAGATCAAGTTAGGGCTTGAAGAAGGGGGCATTCTTATACGAATTTGTTGGATTTCTAGACCTAAGGTTTGGTAGTCTTTGATTCATGGATTTCTCAAACTCTCAATTTCAAAGTAAAAAGTTTCCAAAACCTAGGGTATTCACTCCAAGTCATGGCTTCTTTCTAAAAACGTTTTCAATGATTTAATTATCTTGTATTATGATTGAATTTCTGTTTTATGGTGGTTTTAATATAAAATCTCCCATGAATCCATGAATCCCCCCATAACCCTAATTTATGACTTGTGAATTGGGTGAATTGTAGTAAGGTGAATACTATGAAATTGTTCTTGTAGTAGTTTAGTTATTTGATTCATGTTATTATCCATGCGTAATTGTAGTAATTCTAGGTGTGTTGGTGAATTATGATTCATGATCCTTGAAGGGCAAATTATGAGATTTTTTATAATCATGATGTTTGTGTAAATGCTTTATGAATACTTTGAAAGTAATGTGATCATGACTATAATGCAATTGTGGTGTTGTTGAAAGGTTATTCTCAATTATACACTTGTGAATGATGATGACATGTTGTGAAAGGTTTTCTCAATGTATATTATACCTTGAATCGGTAGGCTTAGGGCATCCTCTTCATGTGTAATTAAAGGTGATCTTTATTGATATACCTTGAATTAGTAAGCTTAGGGCATCCTTTTCATGTGTAATTAAAGGTTATCTTGACTTAATGAACCTTGAATCGATAGGCCAATGGCATTCCTTTCATAAATGAGTAATGAAGTATTCTAAGGCTTTGTATTGAATCAATAGACTAATGGCATTCCTTTCATGATGAGTCAATGAACTATTGTAATGATGAATCTTAAATCGATAGGCTAATGGCATTCCTTTCATGATGAGTCAATAAACTATTGGAATGATGAATCTTGAATCGATAGGCTAATGACATTCCTTTCATGATGAGTCAATGAACTATTGTAATGATGAATCTTGAATCAATAGGCTAATGGCATTCCTTTCATGATGAGTCAATGAACTATTGTAATGATGAATCTTGAATCGATAGGCTAATGTCATTCCTTTCATGATGAGTCAATGAACTATTGTAATGATAAATCTTGAATCGATAGGCTAATGGCATTCGTTTCAAGATGAGTCAATGAACTATTGTAATGATGAATCTTGAATCGATAGGCTAATGGCATTCTTTTCATGATGGGTCAATGAACTATTGTAATGATGAACCTTGAATCGGTAGGCTTAAGACATTCCTTTCATGAGTGACTAATAATAAACCTTGAATCGATAGGCCAATGGTACCCCTTTCATGAGAATTCAATGAGCTATCCTAATAATGTACCTTGAATCGACAGGCCAATGGCATTCCTTTCATGTGTATTAATATTAAAAGAGAATTAACTACTCCATAGGAATTTAATGCTTAGCACCGAGTGGATATTGTGAGGTGGAAACTCTTCCCATGTTAGGCCGGGCTTCTAGTAACAAACTCCATATCCCATAGCTATGTGCCCACATAGGTTATTAGCTAGTGGATCCACCTAAGCTAAATTACCGGTTCTACCTTAGGCAAGTAGACCAACTCTTTTCGGTGTGGGACATGACATCGAATTCCATGATTTTCTCACATGGTTGTTTTATTTAAAAATATTATTTGGACTGGTTTTAAGAGTTGCCACTTAATTTTTAAGAAAAAATCAAGAAAACTTATTTTCAATAGATTTAAACAGGGAATCAATTGAAAATACTAAGGGGGGTTCGGGGGTTCTTATTAGCATTTTGGGAAGGGTTTGAAAGCACCCGAAATGCCAGCTAATAAACGGTTATCCGATAATTAACTATTTGGCTAAAATAATTATACTTAACTGAACTTGCGAAATTTGAACTATTTTATTGTTAGAACTATTTTTAAAGGGGAAAAGGGGAAATATTTAAATATTATTTAAATGAAGTATTTTGTAAACTTATTTATTTATTTTTTAAGTTAAGTGAGAAACAACTAATTTAGTTAAATGATTAATTCAAAATGGGTGTCTTCTGGGGGTTTGAATGTTCGAAACCTAAAGATCGATAACAAATAAACAAACGTAATAACTAAAAAGAGAGAGACTCGGACCCAAGTCTGGTTTTCCTGTCCGCCTGGGCCAGTTCTTGGGCCCATTTTTATTTTGGGCCTTTGGCCCATTTGAGTCATATGCACTTGTCCTAGACTAACACAAAGTAATCATTCTTTCTTTTGGGCCTTAGGCCCAATTCTTTCACCTGTCCTAAATTTCTAACAGAAATAATAATACTGACTAAATGGGCTTAAACCCAATAAATAACAAAATACAATCTTGAAATAAAAGATGGGCCTTTGGCCCAATTTTTGACTCTCCAATCTGTTGCATATTTTTCCGGGACCTGTTCGTCAATTCTTAATAGGCTGGCCGACTCGGGAAGAAAGGATTTAAGCCTTTATGGCTTCCTCGAAATGCAAAGGGGAGGCGATATGAGTTCGTGATAAACTCAGACAGATTTCACATGCAACAAAAAAATTGAGAAGATAAGGATTAATAAACAATAACAAAAATATAATACACTTAAAACAAATCATAGCCATCCTTAAATAAAAATATAGCAAATAACTCTATCGAATTGAAATGACATAGATCTAGGTAAGAGATACCAACTCCAAAGACAATGAAGACCCATCATACTAAATATAAAGTGACAATTATTTAAATTACTATTTTTTCATTTTAAAATCCACAGTAGACATTACTAACCAGCTTATTTTATGAGCAAATATGCCAATAGAGAGTGATAACCACTAAACCCGGATACTCAAATTTAGTCACATTATAAAGAACCCTACAACTTAAGGAGGTAATTAAGAGAGCACATTGATTATTTCCGCCAACAAATTAATATGATGACTAGCAACAATACACATGAACAACGAATATATATATATAAAAGAAAAATCTATCATACTCCTAGATAATAGAAAGAACACATAAACTGTATTAAAATTCACCCTTAAAATAATAATAAAGTTAATGAAAGAAGGAAAGACCCATCATGCCTTTATTTTCCATTTAATTCAATATAAACTTTTGCATGCTTTCAATTAATCTTAGAAAAATAGACTAAGAAAACACTGCCATAACACATGGGAAGATGAACCGAGATCTTGGACCAAAACAATTAAAAAAAAGAAAAGTAAATGGGTCCTAATTAACATCAAATACAGCGAATGACCAAATAATTGACCAAGCATCGCTAGAGAATAAGCCGAGTAAAATTATACTAGACTAACTCAAACTTTGGGATAGGAGTAACCAAACCGACGAAGTGAAATAAACCCTCAACCATTTAAATTAGCTAAGATAAAGAAATTCTACACTTTGAATAAACTAATCACACGAATAGCCCCCATTTTCATCGAATTGGTATTTAAAACACCACACCACCCAACATAAGCTAGTTTCAAGTCTAGCAACATGATCTTAATATTTTTAAAACGGGATGAGATATGTTTGAGAAAAAAAACTAAAACAACCCTCATAAAATAGGAACAAGACAAATATAAGAAAAGCATGCTAAGGAAGCTTACATTTAGGCCGCAAGTGGCAAGCATTGCTATAGATATGGAATCATAACTCGATTTAAATATGTCTTGCTAAACAGTTGAACGATCGAATAACTTGAAAACTAAGAGAGTAAGCTAATGCACCAAACGATTCATAGATAAGACAACATATAAACTCCACACTAACCAGCTTAAGGTTCTGCTCCTACTTTTGAAAACAAAAACGATCTTAACAGACCCAAGTAAGGACTTGATGACGAAATAGACTACGACAAATATGAAAGTAACAAATAACGCTAGAACCAATATATCCTTTAATCCATTCGAAGCCTTAAATGTTAGTCAAAAAAAAAAATGAAGAACAAATTTTAATCAAGTTAAAACTTTCTTCAAACTTGCAGAGAGAAATTAAATGTACTAACCACTGAGAACAACAACAAAGGGGAGACACCAAATTCTCAACAAAAGATATTCCAGACATAAACCATACACACAAATACATTATGCGCCTCAGCTAACTAAACACTGACTCAAACTCAACCGACCAAACATTAAACGCTAAATTAAACTAGGAAAAAAACAAAACAGAGACATTCAAACAAGGAGGAAAAAGGAACCACATAGAGTTTAAGTTCATAAAACAGAACGTCCAATAAACGAGTTAAGGTCGAGAAAGATTTACCTTTTCGGGGGCAGCGAACCGGACGAAATGAGCTAAGCAAAGCTTTACCACCCACACCACAAACGACTACTCCGATAAACTTCCGTGAACAAAACACGAGCAAGGGGGACAAACAAAGTCTGAACTCTCACACCTTTGTTTCAAGACCTAACCTTAAGTATTTTATATATAATTGTATGGCTAGCAAGTCTACTGTAATCTCGTTTCCAATGACAGCTCTCTTAATATTTTTTTTCCAGAGAAATCTCCAACCAAAAGTCTCCAATATTTCTCAAAACCCAAAATTTCTAATCGAAAAAGTCTTCAACTCTTTTTTTTCTTTCGCCCTCCTTCCAACAGTGAACAAAATGACTATATATAGATGGGAAATTAGGGTTCAAAAAAAAAATGGGGGGAAAGGGATGGAAAACCCATTCCGTATTTCAAAATCCAAAAATTTCTTTCACCATTTTAGGGGAACATACTTTTCCTGCAAACTCAACCCATTTCGAAAGAGGAAAGGGCGAGATGGACTCACGGGATCGATTCATTCGTCCTTGGGCGCGACGTGTCTCGATCTCGCGCTGGCAAGGACGAAGAGGCAGGCTGCCCCTGCTGTAGGAATGTACTAGCGAGGGAGGCGATGCGGAAAAAAAACTTGTTGCTTTCCGTCTATTTGACGTCGTGTCCTTGTCGTTTTCGGGTTTTACCGTTGGAATTGGACATCGTCTCTCTCTCCATGTACTACTGTTGTTGACATCGTGAGATTGGGTGAACGTTTAGGACGCTTGGAGTTGTTGTTTGTCGTTTTTGGAGAAGAAGGAATGTACAGCGGTGGTTTGGTGTACTATTGTATGCATTGTCGGTTGTCAACATTGGGTATGGGTTGGGTATAAGTTGTATTGGTTGGTTGAGAATCAAGAGAAAATTGGGCTGGGCCGGTGTAGTGTGTTGTCGGAAATTGTATTGGGCTACTGAAAAGTGGCCCAAACTTTGGTCTAGTGATGAGTTTGAATAAAAGATTAGATTAGGCTAAAATCGTAATAGGAACTAATTAACAATTTAACTAGGCGGATTAAAAAGGTAACCTAAAAAAAATTAATTTTAGGAGATTCGACTAAAATTCAAATAGGACGAATCAATATAATTAATTTAGGAGCTTTTTAATCTTAACGAAATAAAATAGCTAACTTAATTATAAACTAAATGATTTAAAATTATAATCACAACCTATGTTATAATAAATTAATAAAACAAGCTTCCAAAACAATTACGAATATACTTTAAACCCAATTAATTCAATTGAAGAGTTAATTAAAATAAAGTAACCTCAAAAAATATTTGAATTTTATAAAGCTAATTATTCTAATTCATATGGAATCTAAGGAGCTCAAAAATTAATTTATACCGTGGCGGGTCAAAATTGGGTGTCAACAATGGTCTATGTCGGTTAGGTCTTATTCCCATCATTTGAGTTATGTACTATGGTTAATCAAGAAGTTCTATGAAGTGTGGGTGGGGGTATGAGACTTCATCCATGCATTACACGAGTAGGCTTTGAGAGTGGTTATGGTGTGTTCCTCAAATATTATAATGGCTAATGAAATGAATATGCTCATAATGATGTTATTGAGAATATTGACATAAAGGCTAATTGTAATGATGAATGCTTAACTTGGATTGTTACTATGAGTTGCTTTCCTTGACATGACTTATTAAATGTGAATGTTCCTTATCTATGAGTATTAACTAAAGATAGGATCAAAGAATGGTAAACATGACTATGGTGGCCTAAAAGGGATGCTTAGTATGAGTGGTATTATGGGATGTCATTCATGCATCACACAAGTATAATTTAGGGTTACCTAAGAGATGGTTCTATTATGTTATAATGATTTATATGGTGAACATGCTTGTGACTTGTGTTTTACACTAAAAGTGCATTATGATTCTCAAACTTGGTAAATGCATGTTTTTCAACTAAAATGTCCCTTTTAGCATGTTTTAAAGGATTTTACGCATGGCTATCATACTTAGTGCATTTTTGTACTAACCCATATTTCTTCTACATTTTTCACAAAGTGTAGGGTTCGGCGATATTGACTTCCATCCTCGTGGATATGTTCATAGTAGATCAAGAAGAGAAGTTATGATGAGTCCTTATCGTATTTGAGGGATTGACGACCATGTCCTTTACATTTCATCTTTATGTTTAGAGCTTTTGTATGGGGTGCGTCACAAAGTTTTAGTCTTAATGGCTATAGATGGTTTGAGACAAAGTATAGACTTCCGCTTATGTTTTTATAAAAGACTTCAATTGTAAAAGAAAAGTTTTGAATTCCGCACCATTTTCTATTATCTTATGTTATGATATGCTTTGAGGCTTGTATGAGGCTTTTTAGAGTCTTGTACGTCGTGTCACATTTAGGGGGTACTCCTGGGTCGTGATAATGGATTTCATTACTGGCTTGCCACATTCTCGATGTCAACATGATTCCATTTGGGTGATCGTAGATCGAATGACTAAATCAACCCACTTTTTACCGGTAAAGACTACCTATTCAGCAGAGGATTATGCCAAGTTGTATCTTCAAGAGGTAGTAAGACTTCATGGAGTTCTAGTTTTGATTATATCAGATAGAGGTGCATAATTTACTGCACAGTTCTGGAAGTCTTTCAAGAAAGGTTTGGGTTCGAAGGTGAACTTGAGTACTGTTTTTCATCCTCAGACTGATGGTCAAGCAGAGCGCACAATTCAGACTTTAGAAGATATATTGAGGGCTTGTGTGATTCATTTTAAAGGTAATTGAGATGATCACCTACCTCTCATAGAGTTTGCTTATAACAATAGTTATCATTCCAGCATCTAGATAACTCTTTGTGAGGCTGTTATGGGAGAAGATACAGATCTCCTATTGGATGGTTTGAGGTTGGTGAAATGGGTTAATAGGACCACACTTAGTTCATCAAGCTATGAAGAAAGTGAGAGTTATTCAAGAAAGGTTGAAAATAACGCAGAGTCGTCAGAAATCCTACACTGATATTAGGAGAAGGGACTTAGAGTTTGAAGTAGATGATTGGGTATACTTGAAGGTTTCACCTATGAAGGGTGTTATGAGATTTGGTAAGAAGGGGAAACTTAGTCCCCGGTATACTGGTCCTTACAAAATATCCACAAGGATTGACAATGTAGCTTATGAGTTAGAACTACCCCAAGAGTTAGTAGCGGTTCATTCGGTATTTCACATTTCCATGTTGAAGAAATGTATGGGAGATCCTTCACTTATCATACCTACTACTTATCATACTGCCACACCCCGAGCCTACACACTGGGCGAGACTGGCACTCGAGAACCATTGTTGGCCCTAAGCGAACCCTTGGTCTGGCTTACTTACTCAGCGGAAGACTTAAACACAAGAAACATAACTCATGCAATAACTTAAGAGATAATAACTTAGCCAAACTGGCAACTCAAGTATTAAACGTATACAACTAAAATGAATAAGACTAAAGAACTATATTATCTGTCTATGAAGCCTCTAAAACAAAGAGGAATGTCGGGACAAGACCCCCGATCATCCTAACAACTGAAAACTGGAAAGCAATGTAAAAAGAAGCCCCCTGAAAAGCAATGAGGTTCACCAACTGACTCTGAGTGCTCAACTAGGTCAACGAGGCGCTGGATGTTGATCCTGGTTACCTGTGTCTGCATCATTTCATGATGCATGCCAACTGGTATCAGTACATTGAATGTACGAGTATGCGAGTGGAATGCTAAACATTACATAAGCTTGAAAAGAGTCTGAAAGAAACACTTACCTTGGCTTTACTCAACTCATGAATAACCCAACTCAAAATAAAGCAATAAAACATATGCAATATACAAAAAGCTTTTAAAACAGTAGAAAACACCTTAGTTTGTTAAAGAAATACAATAACAAACTCAATTGTACTTGTATAATAAAGTAATATAGTTTCTGTGAAAGTTTCTCTAATCGACAACCACCACTATAAGTCTAAGTGATGATACATCGTCTTGCCTACGCTGCCAGAACTGTCCTATACTTTGACGTCATATAGAACGCCTTAACTAATTGGATCCACTAGTCTATGCTTAAAAGCACTTAAGGAATCATCTAAAAAGTATGATCATTTACTACCCATTATGGCTACTTGGTTTATGGAGACTTGAGTTATTATGAACTCACATCCCCATATCGGTGCTCAATACTACTCCCAAAATGTACTTAGCTCATATGTTTTTAAAGCAACTTGATGAGTCCATAATTTGGACTCATTTAGGGCTATAGTTTCATAGAATTAGTGTCCTCAAATGCATATTTTGTCTCAATATCGGATGAAAATCCTTAAGTTTCAGGTATTTGGAGTTTGAGGCAAAGCATGGACACTACTTGGCAAGAAGGAAAAAGGCGGCTAAAAAGAACGAAGAAATGAAGGTCTGAAGATCGCCGAGCCCAGTTGGCAAGTCGCCGATCGGCCGGGAGATCGCCTTTTATTCCAGTGTGCTGAGCTTTGAAGGAAAAAGTCAAGTTGGCGGTGAAATGGAACAGTCGGCGCGTCACTGAGCAGTTCCGCGAAGCAGTACCATATCGCCCAATGACTCAAAACGCAGAGAGGCTAAAGGCTAAAATAGGAAGGCGATGAAATTGACCAAACGGTGGATCGTCGAGTGTATCGGCGATCCCGACTAACTTCGCCGAAGGGTCCTCTGCAGAACAAATTTTCAAACACTATAAATACTTGTTTAAGTTTCTAGCTTAGAATCATATCACTATTATTATTTGAACTTTTTACAGTTTTTAGAGAGTTTAAGTTTTAGAGAGTTTTGGAGACTTTGTTCTAAGACCTTCAAGGGGTTTCAACTCCAAGAAATTGGATGTGGGTCTCGAAGATTCTTCACTGTTGACGTTTTTAAATACTTAATCCTTCATACCCAGTTGATGGAAACTGATATTGGTATAATTTTTTATATCTTTTACATGTCTAGTTAAAACCCAATTCTTGGGGTGTGATTTTGTGAATATGGGTTAGATTATCTGTTGGGTCTTGCTTGTTGATGGTTTATTTGTTATTTAGATGTGATTTTGTTTAGTAGTTGTGTATGAACTTAATGGAATTGTAGTTGCAAATAAGATTTCATCTTAGTATTTTTGGCTTGCTCGAGAGAGAGTTCGTAAAACTAAAACTACTAAATTGATAGCCGGTGGTATTGGGTCAACATAGGTTCAGCTCGAGAGAGTGAATCCTAGTCCTTCTCCCACACATTCAGCTCGAGAAAGTGAATGAGCTAAGGCGGAGACTGTGCTTAATACGGCACCTCGATGTTCGAGAGAAACCGAGTTGATTCAGGGTAAGTTACTCGAGAGAGAGATATTATCCCCATTATAGTCTAGCCTAGTCACAAATACTCGACAATTTACTATCAAAAGCATGTACCCGATAATTTAGTCTATCTCGTATTCCTATCACATCCCAAGAATCCCGTCTCTCTATCTCGTTTTCATATATATTTTTACTGTTTTTAGTTGTTAATTAATACAAAACCCCCATTGATAATTGACGCTTGCGTCACCCCTTTAGATTTAGTATGTTTATATTCGATAATGTTTATAGCTATGACTAATTAGAACTTAATTTTATTTTTCTATTAATTCTCAAAACCACTCATTTGGGACTCAATCCCAACCCTTGGTTGGGTTACTTTACTATTGTACGCTCATATACACTTGAATTGGAAGTTGTGTCTTGATTACGCAAACATCAAAATGGTACCGCTGCCGGAGAGTGGTGTTATTTGAAGAATTTTTGGTTTACTAAAATTCTTGTTCTTCATAGTCGTATTTTACTAACTTTATTTTTAGTTTTGTTTTGCTTGTTGGTACTTTAAAGCAGTGGAGGTGAGTATATCAAACAATACTTGCGAGCTAATGGAGTTTCCTCTATTATAAGTAATGATGTTCTGGGATCGCATCCTAACCTTCAAGCAATTGGAAGGTGAACGGATCCATCAATCATGGGCAAGGTTTAAAGAACTGATAACTCAATGCCCAACTCATGACATTCCCGACATAGCTCTCCTTGACTGTTTCTATAGAAGTCTTGGTCCCGAAAACAAGGTGTTGGTCGACCAACTCATTCCAAGTGGAATTGCAAAACAACCATATGTGATAGCAACCCAACTGCTTGATCGAATGGATGAAACGAACCAAGAAGTAGAAAAGGACTTCATGTTGGCCGCACTAATGACTCAGATGGATGAGTTGGCCAAAAAGAAGGATAAATACATCCCTCCTCATGAACGAAGAAGGCCAAAGGACAATGCGGTTAAACACAATGGGGAAATGCTCTTAATCATTCTCCACAAGGTGACTGAGCAGGATAGAGAGCTGGAAGAAATGAAGGAGAGCATCAAAGTGATGAAGCAAATGATTGGTTCTCATTCCAGATCTGTCCAGCTGCTTGAGAACCTTATGGGTCATGCGTTGACCCATCTCAACTCGCAACAAAATAGGAGGTTGCCAAGTGATACTATGGCTAACCCCAAAAATGTGGTTTGAGTGTTGACTTACGTCGTGTCATGACGTTAACTAATGCGCTGTTTGGGAGGCAACCCAAAACCCTTAAATGCTTTAGTTTTGTTTTTGTAAAAAATGGTGTGTTGGTTGTGCAGGTTTAAATGCGGAAAGTGTTTAGAGAATGTAGATTGGCGAGCAAATGGTCCACTCAGTGCATCACCGAAGAGGTCGGTGTGCCCGACTTGATCCGCCGTTTGGCTCAACACAATTTCAACTCAGAGCCTGTAAAACTCGTCGAGCTCAAGAGTAGTTTGGCGAGTCGGCGACCACGATTAAGCCCACCATATTAACCCCCAAGAAAATGCAAGTCCAACAGAAATCAATAAGGGTAAGTGACCATTCGGTGCTTTGCCGAGTGGATCGGCGAACACCACTAACGTCTTCGAATGGACGCGAACTGGACGGTTATATATGACCAAAGGTTTTAAAGTTTCAAACTCTCTACTTTCCCTTGCTTTCAAATTTCACAAACTTACACCAATTTAGTAATTTTAACATTCTTGCTTTTCATTAGTATTTTGGTTGTTGATTGGTGCTCGGAACTAGGATTCCATTGCCGCCTAGCATTTCAATCCTATTTTAATCGGCATCTAAGGTTGGTTTTCGAATCTCGAGTTTACTTTCAAAAAAATTGTACTCTTTTGCAATGATCATATCGTATTGTCGTGTGCTGGGCCTTTCTAATAGGATTAGATTGTTTAAATGCCAATTTTAAGTTAATAATCTTGCCCGTATTATTTTGATCGTCAAATGCCTGTCAATTTGTGCTTTTAGATGAATGAAATTTTATGAGGTTGTGCTTGCGTGATGTTTAGATTGGTTGGGTGAACTCTGATAAGCCCACGTTTGCGCTAATTGACGTAAATTGCTCAATGATAGAGCGGGTGACACCAATCTTAAGACTAATTGTCGTCAAATGGCTAAATTTGGCAAAATCGAAAAAAGTCTGAGTATTTCGGGGTGATGGGTGCTATGGGTCTAAGCCTAATTTAACTATTGCATGTTTTGATTTTGTTTTCGGGGGTTGCGTGGTTGAATTTGAGAAAGTGGATTGAAAATAGGCACGTTGAGCCGTTTGGCGAGCTGGATGGAGCTCGCTGAACCACTCGGCGGTTCACCTAATGACTCTATCTCGGCTTTAATTTCATGCTATAAGTATTGTTGGTTTCTATAATTTTTGGCGAGAAATATATGGTCGCCAAAAGCACTTGGTGACTCACTGATAGTATGTTTGATCACCCTTTATCTGCACCCCTAAAACCCTTGTTGCACTGTAACTTTAGGCGGACAAACCCTTGCTCGTCGAGAGTAGTCGGCGATTCGCTAAAAGGACCTTCCCTTCGGTGAGCCCGATCTAGCTCGCCAAAGAGGTTCGACGACTCACCGACTGGATCGGCGAGTCTGTATGCAATTAATTTCATGTGCTTCAATGTGATTGCTATGTAACTTACCTTTAATGTTTTGTAGATATTATTCGGACTAATCTAACCACGCCACCCAGAAGAAAGCACGGGGCATTACTATAAACGAAGGAGGATCAGGTCCTCCAAAGAAGAGAAGACAAAAATTCCCACTGGGAGACAAAGGCAAAAGAAAGAAGCACATAGCTAAGAAAGTAGACGCTGACAACCGGGATGAGTTGTCTAAACCTGAAGACAAGCATCCCTTGATTAACCGAAGGAATGAGCTCCGAGCTAGAACCCAATCCACATCCACCAGAGTTCCCTCAGCTGCCACCCCTCCTGAAGAAGATTTAGTGCCAGCCTAGGCACCTCCAGTGACCACTGCACTCCCTATCGTTCCTCCACCTAGACTGCTGAACAGATTGAAAGGTGATGGGGTATGGACCATCCTAGAGGAGAAGCTGTTATCTACAGAGGGCCTGTAGGGTAAGTACCCCGATGTCAGGGAAACCATCCACTACCATGAGTTTGAGCTGTTCACAGGCCCCGAGGCCCTTACATTCCTTCATAAGTCCGGGAATTCTATACAACTAATGGGGAGTTGGTGCCCAAAAGCAAGAAGAAGGCAAGCGAATTCAGACCGGTGAAGTCGGTCATGGTCAGAGGCAAGGAAGTTGGGTGCAACAGTGAATATATTAACACTATTTTGAATAGACCGCTGCACTCTGCACTTCTTTACGAGGGGTTGCCCATTGCTGAGTTCCTAGATGACTTGAAGGGTTGGTTGGCTCGTCTGATTTCTGACACCACCTCTAGGTGGATGGATGCAGGGACCCCTATTGAGAAAAAGGAATTGAGCATCGCTGCTAGGTTCTGGTTTGGCTTTATCAGCAGCACCATAATTCCATCCCAGAATGAGTCCATTTTGCGCCATCCGAAAGCAACTTGCCTTGGTTCTATCATGTCTAGGAGACGCATCAACCTGGGACTGCTGATTTCACAGGATATGGCTATGAGAGCCAAACAGAAATAAACTTCTCTGCCATTCCCAGTCCTGATCACTGAGTTGTGCCTGTGTGTTGGAGTACCCCGGGACACTGCGAGAGATATTGAGGTCACCCCTTCATCCTCCATTAACATCCAGCGTATTGAGGCCGAGTACATACGAGAGAAGGCTGACAGTAGGAGAGCAGTTCCGACAGATATTTCTCCGGATGTTGACGTTGACTTGTTACCTACAGAGGCATCTTTGCCTACTCTGGCCTCTGAGCCTTCAGGTACATCCGCTCCTTCCTCTTTTTCGCATCCCCCAGGTGTTTTATCTTCCTCCCAGCCTGGCAAGATTACTCAGCCATGATCCTGAAGATGAGGAATTTGGCCCAATCAGCTAATATGCAGGCAACCTGACTCGAGAGATCCATCCCTGGGATGATTGAGAGAGCCATAATTGCTGCACTCACCCCCATCCAGACTTCTATTGATGAGTTGACTGTAAGAGTCACAACTTGTGAGAGAGCAGACAGAGGAAGGCCTCTGTGGTGACGGCTTTGAAAGCCAAAGTAGCAGAATTGAGGAAGGACGTGGACTATCTAAAGTCTACTAACTTCAATTCATTAATAGAGGCTGCTAATGATGAAGATGCCCTAGAGACTTCAGAGATTCCTCCGGCCACCACCGGAGAAGTACAGAGGGATGGCACATCAGAGAAGGAGTCAGATGCTGAGACTGATGATAAGATGATTGAGCACCGAGAGGAGAGCATATTTAGAGATTTTCCAGATCTTGTAGAGACGGTTATGCAGTCGGTGATCTAGACATCGCTGACTGAGACGTACACATCAGCCCCTATTGGATCTGGCACTGTTATTCCTTCTGAGGTTACTCTGGGCACTGATGCCCAAGTACATACTACTGCACCGGGAACTGAGGCCCAAATAGATGGAGAAACTACCTAGACAGGATCCTTTCTTTATCTCCCTCTATGTCTTACTTTTGCTCACTTTTTGGATACTTTAATTCATTTGCATTTGAGGACAAATGATTTTTGTTTGTGGTGGGGGTGAGGCCCACCTTTGTGCATATTTGTTTTGTTTATATATTTGGGTTGGAATTTATAATTGTGTTAATACTGCATTTTTGTGGATGTTTGAGCTTGTGGCTTCATACTTTAAATTGCAAAATGATTTTGACCCTTCCAAAAAAAATTTTCCACCTCTTGTATGTGTTGAATGTGGTTGTTCTCTTGCAAATTTGAGTATTAATTTTGATCAATATCGATGACTCAAATAATGCTCATAATCGAACAAACATGAATGTACGGCTACGATGAGACCAAGTGAAGTTGCATAGACAATATGTGTACTCTTTGCATCTCGTTGTGACTAGCCAATTATTAAATCGAGTCTCTTGTGATGATCGTTGCACACTAGCGAAAGTGTGAAGTCTTGTTTGACTTTAGTGTCAATGCCTTGTGTGATAAGCTTACAGTGAACCATGCATGATAACACCTAGAATTTGCCCTGTTGGTCCGGTCGACTAAGTAAGGCTATCTCTTGATATGATCTTAGGCAACTTCGAAGAGTGTGAGCCAATTTGGCATATACCTCTTTTGTGGCCTACCTTGTGAGTGTGTGAACCTCTTTTGAACACCCCTTGAGTCTTACCTTTTTTTGGATGAAACTTGATGAAAACAAGACCTCTCTTAATCCACTACCTATAATCCTCTTGATTTGTGGTTGATTGAATAGCCAACTTAGGCCAAAAGCCTAAGTTACGGTTGTGTGGTGAAAAGATAAGGGCAAGTCAAGAAGTGTGGTGTTGAGAAAAATGGAATCCCTCCATACAAAAAAAAGAGAATAAAGGAATGAAAAAGATAAAAAAAAAAGTTATGAATATGCAAAAAGGAATGGGGTTCCAAACAATCCATGGAGAGTGAATAATGTGATAACTTATGAGCACTAAAGAAAATGATGAAGGAAGAGGAAAGAAAGTGTCGTGAGTACCACATTTCATGAGGATGAAAGTCACTGAGCCTAAATGACCATACATTTGCACTCAGCCCCATTACAAGCCGTGAAAAGACCTTTTTGATCTTGAGTGAGTTGAAACAATTGTTGATTGGAAAATACGGGCAAACCTATGAGTGAAAGCATGCATTGTGTTTTTCTTTGTGAGAGTAAGTGTTGCATTTGATTCCGGAACTTTAAATGATTAAACCATTGTGTGAATATGGAATCATTCTTCGTGTGAGGGCATTTGAACACTGTAGTTGAGCTTGAACTTGCATTTGAAGCAAGTATTGTGGGCTTGAGATTCTTTGATAATGGTGAGTCACAACTTGAATCTTTGAGTGCACAATTGATCTTTGCATGAGTAAAGTGAGTCTTGTTGTGTGCATCCATGATTGAGTCTTGTGTAGCACTGTTCGAGACATCCTTTTTGAATAGCCGAACTCGAGTTTGCTTGAGGACAAGCAAAAGTTTAAGTTGGGGTGTTGATGAGTCCACGATTTGGACTCATTTAGGGATATATTTTGATAGAATTAGTGTCCTCAAAAGCATATTTTGTCTCAATATCTAATGAAAATCCTTAAGTTTCAGGTATTTGGAGTTTGAGGCAAAGCATGGACACTACTTGGCAAGAAGGAACAAGGCGGCTGAAAAGAACGAAGAAATGGAGGCCTGAAGATTGCCGAGCCCAGTTGGTGAGTCACCGATCGGCCTGGAGATCGCCTTGTGTTCCAGTATGCTAATCCCTAAAGGAAAAGGTCAAGTTGGCAGTGAAATGGAACAGTCGGTGCGTCACCGAACAGTTCCGTGAAGCAGTACAATATCGCCCAAAGACTCAAAACGCGAAGAGGTTGAAGGCTAAAACAGGAAGGCGATCAAATCGACCAAACGACAGATCGCTGAGTGTATCGGCGATCCCGACTAACTTCGCTGAAGGGTCTTCTGCAATACAAACTTTCAAACACTATAAATACTTGTTTAAGTTTCTAGCTTAGTATCATATCACTATTATTATTCAAACTTTTTTACAGTTTTTAGAGAGTTTAAGTTTTAGAGGGTTTTGGAGACTTTGTTCTAAGACCTTAAAGATTCAAAGGGTTTTAACTCCAAGAAATTGGACGTGGGTCTCGAAGATTCTTCACTCTTGACGTGTTTTAAGACTTAATCCTTCATACCCAGTTGATGGAAACTGATATTGGTATAAATTTTTATCTCCTTTGCATGTCTAGCTAAAACCCGAATTTTTGGGGTGTGATTTTGTGAATATGGGTTAGATTATCTGTTGGGTCTTGCTTGTTGATGGTTTATTTGTTGTTTAAATATGATTTCATTCAGTAGTTGTGTATGAACTTAATGGAATAGTAGCTGCAAATACGAATCATCTTAGTGTTTTTGGCTTGCTCGAGAGAGAGGTCATAAAACTAAGACTACTAAATTGATAGCCGGTGGTATTGGATCGACATGGGTTCAGCTCGATAGAGTTAATCCTAGTCCTTCTCCCTCACATTCAGCTCGAGAGAGTGAATGGGCTTAGGCAAAGTCTGTGCTTAATGCGGTACCTCGGTGTTCCAGAGAAATCGAGTTGATTCGGGGTAAGTTGCTCGAGAGAGAATTTACTCCCACTATAGTCTAGCCTAGTCACAAATACTCAACAATTTACTATCAAAAACATGTACCCAATAATTTAGTCTATCCCATACTCCTATCACATCCCAAGAATCCCGTCTCTTTATCTCGTTTTCGTATATTTTTGTTGTTAATTAATACAAAACCCCCCTTGATAATTGACGCTTTAGCTATGACTAATTAGAACTTAATTTTATTTTTCTATTAATTCTCAAAACCACTCCCTTGGGACTCGACCCCAACCCTTGGTTAGGTTACTTTACTATTGTACGATCGTAGACACTTGAATTGGAAGTTGTGTCTTGATTAGTCAAACATCACAACTCCATTCTTTGGTTTGAGATAATTACTCAAAATTTAGCTTAAAAGCTCTCTTGGAATCGATGTTCCCTTTCTTGCTCAAATGTGAAAACATTTTAAACCCTTTGGGAATACATAGTCCCCATATACTTGTTTGAAGAAATGAACTTCAATATTTACTCTTTACTCTTTACTCTTTACTTATTTTGAACTTTAAGTCTTAAAACAAATTTAAAACGTTTGCGAAAGACCTTTGAAAATTTTATGAACTTCTCTTGACTTACTTCTTAACTTCCAGACTTGAGTCTTAACTTTTCTTAAATTGAATTATGGATTCAAGGTTCATGATCTCATGTTTATGGATGATTTCACATGATGTTTAAACGTACCTTAGAGTGTTGGAATCAACTAGAAATCATAGGTATGTTGCTAAGGAACTAGTACGGAAAGAAAGGAAAAATAGGATGAACTAGAGTCTTTGGTGCTCTGAGAGCCGTGGGGCGCTAAAGCCCAAAGTTCAGAGATCCCTGTTTGGGGCTCTGAGAGGGGCGACGCCCCAGAAAAGATCAGAGAATTTTTCTTGGGGCTATGAGAGGGGTGACGCCCTAGGCCCCTGCCCACTAAACCCCCTATTTTCACTTGGTTCTTTCCCCAAACACTTAGAAACAACTAATTCATCAACATATGAAAGATTTACTCAAATTCACACCTAAATACATGAATCAATCTCAAGAAACTTCAACAACAAGAACCCACAAGATTTCAATCGAATTATCATTAAGAACTCATATGATTTACTTTCAAAACTATATAACTTCATTGAATTGAATCAAGATTGGCGCGTGGGTGAACTAACCCAGCGCTATGTGATCTCACATACCTCTTAGGGATCATCCCTTGACGAAATCCACAGGTGAAATCCTTACGAACGATGATCTTGGCTCTTTTCTCCTCTCTTCTCCTCTTGCGTTCTTTTCCCGAAAACCCTAGCTCTATTTATCAAAAGCGTAAATTGAATCCTATTACCAAAAACAAATTAATTAAGTTGGGTATGCAAAAGACCAAACTACCCTTCCAAAATCCGGATTGAACTTTCCTTATTTGCACAGCCCAACTTACAATGGGCATAACTTACTCATACGAACTCAGAATTGCGCAAACTTGGCGGCGTTGGAAATATTATTCCAAGATATTTCCTAATATATCTAGAACAATACCTAAATCATTCAAAGTTGACCAAAAACTCAAACTTAACATACTTAACAAATTTTCCAGATTTCAATTATTTCCATCCAAATTCTTAACTTCTTCCTAGTTATTTCAATTTGAGAGATGATACACATACCTACTGAAGATATTGGTATTAAGGATAGCTTATCTTATGAGGAGATTCTTGTTCAGATTTTAGACCGCCATATTCGCAAGTTGAGAACCAAGGAAGTAGCATCAGTCAAAGTTCTTTAGAGAAATCAGCTTGTTAAGGAAGCTACTTGGGAAGCTGAGAAGGATATGAAGAAGAGATACCAACATCTTTTTGAGCCCGGAGAAATTCCAGATCAAGGTACTAATTCTCTTCTTAGTACTATTTAATTGATATACTGAATGTGTTAGATTTGCATGTTAGGTGTTTGAGCTGGGTATTAGATATTACACCCTTAGTCCACTTAGAATAATCTCATTCGAGAGTGAATGTTCCCAATGGGGGAGATATTGTAACACCTCGCTATTTGAAAGTGCTAAAAATAAAAAGAATCAAATTTGGAAATAGCAAATCTGAAATTTTTTGGCAAGACGTACTAAGTATGAGTTTTGGTCAGCTTCAAACGACAATAGCTCTTAATACATAATGGTTTAGGTGGAATACAAGGTATCAAATGAAAGGTCTTGAAATTCTCTTTCCAACGCCACTGAGTTTGCTAATTTTTGACCTCGTATGAGAGAGATATTCCCGTTTGAAGTCGGGTTGTCCGGATAAGGAAAGCCACTCGGATTTAAGAGGGGTATTTTGGTCTTTTCATTACCCAATTAAGTAAATTCATTTTTAGTAATTAATTAGTAGTCTAAATTGAATGCATTCCAAATTAATTCTAGGGCTTTGAGAGAGGAAAAAAGCCAAGGTTTCGTCGCATTCTTGATATTTCATTTGCGGATTTCACCAAGGGTTAATCCCTAAGAGGTCTGTGAGTTCACGTAGCGATGAGTTTGTTCTCCCACGATCCAATCATGTTAATTTCAGCGTTAAATTCGTTCTAGAAAGTTGAAGGTTTGATGTTCTTGAATTGTGTTCTTGAAATTGGCTTTTGTTCTTGAGTTAAGAAGAGATTGATGAGTTCTTGAGAAAATAGTGTTGATTTTAGAGTTTTGTTTGATTAGATTCTTGTGTACATGTACTGGGTATCTGAATCTAAAGAGAAATTTAGAAAAAACAATCGAATTTAAGTGAATTGGGTTAGAAAATGAAGAAGGAAAAAGTCGAGCAGAATCTGGCACGCAAGTTCGCGTCGCGGACTTGCTCCCCTAGTGAACAAATTTCCTCACACGTCGCAGAGAAGACGCGGACTCCACTGTTTCAAAATTATTTCAAGACTAAATATTTAAATGAACTTCTGTGTCGCGGACTTGCTCCCAGACAATGTTTTCTTGTGCATTCTTCATGATTAACTATTTAAAAACACTCTTAATCATCACGATATCTGCTCTTAGGCGTATTTATATGCCTAAGTTGACAATATTTGCCCATGAATTGATTGACGCAACGAATGATCTTGAGTCTATTAGCTTGATTTCGTTATACTTGTGATATTATGCACTAAAATATGTGACTAGGGGTTTCAGGAACTCTCAAGAAGATTGGAGTCAAATTGAAAGAAAAAATGCAAGGATATGCCAAAAAGAAGCTAAGGCTGAAGGCCCCAGGGCCAGGCGCACTGCTAGGCGCGAGGCGCCAAGGGCTAACATTCAGAGAGGCCTCTTAGGCGTTCTGAGAGGCGCGACGCGCCAAGGACCAACATTCTGGGGAATTTCTTAGGCGCTCTGAGAAGCGCGACGCGCCAAGGTGGAAACCTCAGAAGTGAAGTTTGGGTGCGATGCTAGGCGCGACACACCAGTGGGATCCTGACTTTTCCAGCTTAAAAGTGTTAAAAAAGGATTCCTTATTGTAATAGACTTTGGCTCTAATTTTCCTACCATTATAAATAGACCCTTAGGGCTCCATAATTGGGGGTCGACATTATTTTGGTGTGCAAGAGCAAGATTCGTCTTTTGTAATAGGTTTTGATCTTCAAAACTCTTCTATTTTCCGAAAATCGCATGAACAATTGTATTTTGTGATTTTCTAATAGCCTGAGTGGCTAAACGCCCTAGTTCTGGGGTTGTAGCTACGAATGGATTGGATTGATTAAAGGCTTTATGAATTAATTCTTGGTTGTCATTATAAGTTACTTCTATATTCTAATTTTAGTATTTTATGCTTGATCACCATAAGATAAATACATTGTCTAATCTTAAATTCGAGAGAGGAGGGGTTAGATAGACCAAAGATTTAAAGAGCTCGATTGACCCATTTGATTGAGGTCATTTGTGTTTAGAAGTGATGCCCGGACGAACAACTTGCTCAGTTACGAGACAGGATGAAATATAAATGCTCGCCAGTTAGTCTATTTATCCCCGCTCAACGATATAGTTAGGTAGTTAACTGGGATAGGAGACTAGAGGTGTATAACCCGACTCATACAATTAACCCTGTAAATCAGTAACTTGACAATTGAAATGAGTTCTTAGCCAATAATATGATACATGATATTCAATGTATGTTGCAGCCCTGGAATTGACTTTTACTTGCTAGAAACATCATCTTAAAGTCGTTCACATTTAGTTACGTTTATTTAGTCATAATTAGTAGTAGTTAACAATCAATCATCAACTCCTGAAAGGGTTACTTTTAATTTTATTTGTAGAATTAAGTGTTAAATATAAATTGATCACAATTCCCTTGGGAACGATAACTCGTTTCTTAAAGAATCTATATTACTTGTGCGACCACGTATACTTGCGTGTATACTGGGGAGCAAGAAGTTTTTGGCGCCGCTGCCGGGGACTTAGAAATTGATTTATATTCAATCTTCTTAAGTCTACAATTAAAATATTCATGTATTAATTACTTGGTCTTAGCTTGTTTATCGCAGACACTTGATTTTCAGATCTAGCTCGAAAAGGAGAACTTGTCGAACCTTACAACGAACCCTAAAGAGTTTTACGCCAGCGCAGGAAAATGGTGAATCAAGGACGACATGGAGAATTGGAGTTAGGTCTTTCGGGAAATATTGATGATGTTAATCAAGACAACGTGAACAACCCGAAAAATGTGAATATCCCAGAGAATCCCAGTAACTAAGGAGATCTAAATAACTAAGGGTTTCCACCTGTCATACCTGCAAGGCCTGTAAGTGATGTGTCAGTCCTGCTCATAGCTAATTTAGTATCTAGTGTTAGCAAACCTCCACCGGGGGGTATATTTGAGCTAAAGCAGAGCATGGTACAGATCCTTCATTCTAATGGGCAATTCACTGGTCTTCCCTAGAGGATCCTCAAATCCATCTTAGGAACTTCATAAATATTACATATACATACATTAGGAGCCGCAAGGCATTGGTTAGACTCTGAACCACCAAACTCCATCACTGCTTGGGATTTTTTAGCAAAGAAGTTCTTGAGTCGATTCTTCCTATCCAAGAAAACTGCCAAGTTGAGGGGTGAGATAATAAACTTTGGTCAAAAGCAAGGGGAAGACATGTACCAAGCATGGGCGCGTTTCAAACAAATGTTGAATGTTTGCCCACACCACATGCAAACTAATGAGGTACTTGCTCACACTTTCTTTGAGGGTTTAGATTATAATGCTCGTGCTCTTCTCAATAGCGCAGCAGGTGGACATACCCTATCTATAACAAGTGAAGAGTTCTTCGACTTACTTGATAAACTTTCTGAAGGGAACCAAGGGTATGAAGGGGAAATGTCTAGAACCACAACCCAAAAAGTTGCAGGGATCTTAGATGTAGACCAAGTTACTGCCTTAAATACTAAGTTAGATGCAATGCAACACAACATGACCTTACATTTTAAACAAATGGCTCTAAATCAAGCACCGGTAAAATTTGTACAACATGCAACCAATTGGTGTGAGGTATGTGGTAGTGGAACTCATGAAACTGAGCAATGTGAGGCAAACCCGGATTCCGTGAATTATGTGGGTAATGCGCAAAGGGGTAGAGGTCAACAAAATTATGGCAATAGTTACAACCCTAGTTGGAGGAACCATCCTAACTTCTCATGGGGTGAGAACCAAAACCAAAATCAGGTGCAAGGGGCAAACCAATACCGTGCTCAAGGGGCTGGGCAACAATACCAAAATCCCAACCAAGGCGTAAATTCTAGTGCACCAAAAGGGGGGATGACCAATGAAGAGCTATTCCAAAAGCTCATGACTTAAATGGGGACCAAGTTAAATGCTAGAATAGATAAGCAGGAGGAGAACATCAGAAACATCCAGATGTCCCAAATGAGTTTAGAGAGACAAGTTGCGCAAGTGGCTAATTCTTTGAACTTGCGTCCTCAAGGTGGGTTGCCCGGTGATACTGAACCCAACCCAAAGCAATTACATGGGGTAAGTACTAGAAGTGAGTTGCAATTAGAGGAACTGGCTCCAAAGAAAAGAGATATTGAGGTAAGTACCAAAGAAAAGAAGGTGGAAGAGGTAGTAAAAAGATCCAATGTTGAGGTACCCGTTCCTCAAAAGAAGTTACCACCTCCATTTCCACAAAGGCTCAGAAAGCAAAATGAGGATGAATGTTTTGGTAAGTTTCTCTCTCTCCTTAAACAGGTTCACATTAATCTACCTTTGGTTGACATTTTGCAGGGTCTCCCGAAATATGCTAAATACGTGAAGGACATTGTGGCTAGCAAGAAGAGGCTCACGGAGTATGAAACTATAACACTTTCATGCCAGAGGGTTGTGTGATTTGGGGGCAAGTATAAATTTGATGCCCTTATCTTTGTATCAAAAGCTAGGGTTGGGTAGTCTAAAACGGAGCACTGTTATTCTCCAACACGCTGATAGATCCATTGCTAGGCCAGAGGGGGTGGTAGAAGATGTGTTAGTGCAAGTAGGTTCATTGATTTTTTTGGTAGATTTTGTGGTCTTAGACTTTGAACCCGATTTTGAAGTTCCATTCATTTTAGGATGACATTTCCTGGCTACGGGTAGGGCATTGATTGATGTAGCAGTTGGTCAACTAACTATAAGGGCACATGATAAGGTAGAGCTATTTGATGTTTACCGTGCTTTGAAATTACCTTCTATCTATGAAGAGTTGGCTGCCATTACTGTGGTTGATCGCATAGTAGAATCTCAAATAGTTGGACCTGAAGATACCTTAGAGAGAGTGTTAATAGGTCATGAGGTAGATGGAGATGCTTAGGCCCAAGAGATAAAAACATGTCTGAATCTGGCAATTGTGGAGCCTCGCAAACGAAGAGTCGAATCAATAGAGCGAGAGTTAGGACCGCCTCCAAAGCCTTCAATTGAAGAAGCTCCCAAGCTGAAATTAAAAGCTCTGCCTGCTCACCTAAGGTATGTAATTTTGGGTACTAATGAAACTTTGCCTGTTATACTTTCTGCAGAATTGTCTGAAATACAGGTTGATGCAACATTAAGGATCCTAAAGAGGAGAAAGAAGGCGATTGGATGGCAGATGGCTGATATTCATGGGATTAGTCTGGAGTTATGTATGCACATAATCTACATGAAAGGTGATCACAAACCAAGTGCACAACATCAACGTCGTCTAAATTCTTTGATGAAAGAAGTGGTAAGGAATGAGGTAATAAAGTGGCTAGATGCTGGAATTGTGTACCCAATCTCGAATAGTAAATGGGTAAGTCCTGTACAATGTGTTCCCAAGAAGAGAGGTATGGTTGTGGTAAGGAACGAAAATAATGAGTTGATTCCTACTAGAACAGTGACCAGGTGGAGAATTTGTATGGATTACCATAAACTAAATGATGCTACCCGGAAAGATCACTACCTTGTTCCCTTCATTAATCAGATGCTTGACCGACTAGCAGGGCAGGAGTACTATTGTTTCTTAGATGGATATTCCGGTTACAACCAAATTTTGATTGCACCCAAGGATCAGGAAAATACCACGTTCACTTGTCCTTATGGCACATATGCTTTCAAACGCATGACATTCGGATTTTGCAATGCACCGACAACTTTTCAAAGGTGTATGATGGCCATTTTTCATGATATGGTGGAAGACTTTGTAGAGGTGTTCATGGATGATTTTTCCGTCTTTGGGAAGTCTTTTGAGGTATGTCTCCAAAATCTTGATAAAGTACTTGCTAGATGTGAAGACACTAACTTAGTTCTAAACTGGAAAAAATGTCATTTTTTTGTAAGAGAGGGGATAGTGTTGGGACACAAGGTGTCTAAATCTGGTTTGGAGGTTGATAAGGCTAAGGTAGAAGTTATTGAGAAATTACCCCCTCCCATTTTTATAAAAGGTATGCGTAGTTTTCTTGGTCATGCAGGTTTTACAAGCGATTCATCAGATATTTTTCCAAGATTGCAAGACCTATGTGCAGTGTTTTGGAAAAGGAGGTGAAGTTTGACTTTGATGAGATGTGGTTGAAAGATTTTGAGATGTTGAAGAGGAACTTAGTTGAGGTTCCCATCTTAATTGCTCCTGATTGGGGATTACCATTTAAACTCATGTGTGATGCAAGCGATGTAGCAGTGGGTGCAGTTTTGGGACAAACAAAGAATAAAGTGTTCCACTCGATCTATTATGCAAGCAAGACCCTTGACTTTACACAAACTAATTACACAGTGACTGAGAAGGAGATGATGGCTCTAGTGTTCGCCTTCGACAAGTTCAGATCGTATTTGGTAGGTACTAAAGTGATTGTTTTTACTTACCATGCAGCTATTAGGTACCTATTCAACAAAAAGGATGCAAAACCAAGGATAATTCGATGGATATTGCTTCTCCAAGAATTTGACCTTGAGAGAAAAGATAGGAAAGGTACTGAAAATCAAATAGCAGATCACTTATCTAGGTTGGAGAATTTTTCCCATGTAAATGAAGGTGAGCAAATCTAGGAAGAGTTTCCGGATGAACAATTGATAACATTAGATATCTCTCAAGTGCCATGGTATGCAAATATTGTGAATTTGATAGTAAGTGGAGAATATCCTCCTGGTGCAACCACCCAACAAAAGAAAAAGCTCAATCATGATGCTAAGTTCTATATCTGGGATGAACCGTTCTTGTTCAAGCAAAGTGTGGACCAGGTGGTGAAAAGATGCATTCCGAAGTATGAGGTCCACAAAGTGCTCGAAAGTTGTCATGCTAGCCCATATGGAGGTCACCATGGAAGAGAGCGCACTGCTCATAAGGTACTACAATTTGGTTTCTTTTAGCCCTCGTTATTTAAAGATTCTATTGCTTTTGTGAAGGGTTGTGATAAATGCCAAAGGTTGGGTACGATTTCAAGAAGACATTGAGATTCCGCTAAATAACATCTTGGACGTGGAAATCTTTGATGTGTGGGGTATTAACTTCATGGGTCCCCTCCCGCTATCTAGTGGAAACCAATACATTCTTGTGGCTGTGGATTATGTTAGTAAATGGGTTGAGGCTGTCGCTCTTCCTTCCAATGATTCAAGGGTGGTGACAAAGTTCATAAAGTAGCACATCTTCACCCGCTTTGGCACTCCAAGGGCAATCATAAGTGATGGAGGTAAGCAATTCATTAATCATCTTGTTAAAAACCTTCTTGCTAAATATGGTATTTGTCATAAGGTAGCTACAACTTACCATCCTCAAATGAGTGGCCAAGTGGAGGTTTCGAATAGAGAGGTGAAGCAAATTTTGCAGAAAATGGTGAATGCTCAGAGGAAAAATTGGTCTGAGAAATTAGATGATGTGTTGTGGGCATATAGGACTGCGTATCAGACACCAATAGGGACTTCTCCCTATCACATAGTATTTGGTAAAGTATGTCATCTTCCGACAGAGTTAGAACATCAAGCTATTGGGCAATTAAGAGGTTGAACTTGGACCCCGAGCTGGTCGGTAAAATAAGAGTGAATCAGTTGCATGAACATGAGGAGTTTAGGCTCCACCCTTATGAAAATTCCAAGCTTTACAAAGAAAAGACGAAGAGGTGGCATGACAAGCACATAGTAGCTCGTACTTTCAATCCGGGAGATAAGGTACTACTCTTTAACTCTAGACTAATGTTATTTCTCAGAAAACTAAGGTCGAAGTGGAGTGGTCCTTTCGAAGTGGTCAGAATGACACAACATGGGGCTGTTGCACTTAAAGGTAAGACTGGCCTTACATTCTTGGTCATTGGGCAAAGAGTGAAACACTACTTTGGTGAAGAATCAGATCATGATCGAGAGGCTCTTGAGCAAAATGATGAATGATCCAAGCTGCATCGTGCCGCGACATTAAATCAAGCGTTACGTGGGAGGTAACCCGTGAATAATATGTACTCCCTCTGTTTCACAAAGAATGACCTGGTTTGACTTGGCACGGAGTTTAAGTAAATAAAGAAGACTTTTGAATCTTGTGGTCCTAAATTAAAGTTATGTCAAATGTACAAAATTGTCCTTAATCTTGTGGTCTTAAACATGCC
>JAJOOI010012212.1:0-20589 GCA_029582585.1 Solanum bukasovii
GTAGGTGTCGATAACATATCAAATCCATTAAACTTTGTTCCTGCACATTTTGAGTATGCACCCATGTTATAGAACACTATCAAATCATCCAATTCAAGCTCCGGCAATTTTATGTCCACAGCCACTGCATCAAGGGAGTCACAACTTGGTCCGTAAATGGTCGATGATTCGCGTATTTCACAACATTTTCTCACTGAAATTGGCTTAATACCCACAAAGCAACTGTTGTACAGTGTTGGCCTAAACGATCCATAAATCCCTTCGTCAATCCAATACTCTATTTTCTCACCTCTAACTCTTTTGCCAATCACATGTGTGACTAAAGTAAAAGCCGTTTCAGGAAAGAATCGCCCAGGCTCCGCGATTATTTTTAAATTAGGGTCGGGGAAAAAATCTTGGACTGCTTCATTTACTACACTAGCTATTTCCTCGAACAACGGGGTGGATCTAAACCCACCACCAATATTTAAAATTTGCATTTTAGGAATTCCGAGATAATCAGCTACATCAAACACGGCCCTTGCATTGGCAATCGCCTCGCGATAAATGGTGGGATCTTGTACTATAGATCCAACGTGAAATGACACGCCTACAACTTTTAAACCAGCCACATTACAAGCGTAATGCAGGAGGGGTTCAATTTCTTCGGGCAATGCTCCGAATTTTTTGCCGAGGGGGCGCAAGGAGCCGCTGTCACTAGGGGCTTTGATTCGGAGCAATAAATGACACTGTGGGTGCCATTTTTTGATCTTGTCAACTTCGAGCTTAGAATCAAAAGTAGTGAAATTGACCCCGACAGAAGCTGCATGTTTGATGTGGGAAATAGCCTTGCACGGGTTAGCAAATATGATTTGATTTGGGCTAATTCCGAGACTTAAGACAGTGTCAATCTCGAGTAAGCTAGCACAATCAAAATTAGCACCCAAGTTGGCTAGTTTAGTAAGAAGTGCAGGTTCATTGTTGCATTTGACAGCATAAAAAGGTTTTACATTGGGAAAAGAATGGTTCCATTTGTCCATAAGCCTCTCAATTGTGGATAAATCGAGTATATAAAATGGTTGGCCAGCTTCATGCTTCTGATCAGTGGCAATTGAACGGATTAAATCCGTCATCGTCGTCCCATCTTTTGGTATTTTGGGCATGACATGATGAGCTGTAGACAATAACATGATAAAAGAAGAGAAAGGGTAGAGTAGTGTTTAATTTATTGCATTTAATATCACTCTCGTTTATTATATTATTTATAGAATGCCCAAAATCAGGTCACGCTTTTTGTAACAAAAAAAATTGGAGGAAAATTCTCGTGCTCTAGCCCGGCCACGTTTTCTCTCGAGTGCTTTTTAATTTGTATTATTTTAGAAAGAGATAAAGTGTCAAAAATACATCTTAATTTTTTTTTTTTTTTTTGAGTTTCATACATAAACTATTGAGAGTATGAGTTTCATACATAATTAATTGTGTGTAATGCACTCTTTCTTTTATTTGAAAAAACTCTGACACATGACATTTCATATGGATAAAATATTTCACCTCAAAAATTAATAATAAACTATTAATATGAATTAAAAATCTTACCTCACTCCACCACCTCCTCCCCGTAACCCTTCCCCCCCCCCCCCGACAAACCCCGTCCTTTTATTTTCTTTTAAATTTCTTTTATAAAATATTTTAAAAAATTCATACTTCACCCCCCCCCCCCAACCAAACCACCCACTCATTCCCAATAAAAAAAATATAAAATTGATATTATTTGATTTTTCAAAAATAAAAATTCTACCCCATCCTATTTTTTTTCACCCTATCTTATTAACCCTCCGCTCCTAACTTATTTTTATTTTTGACATTTTTCTCATTTTGTGTTGAATATGTACATATATTTTTATAATTTTTTCTACTTGTGTACCGATTTAACATAAGTAAAAAAATTATTTTAAAAAAATCTCACGGCGACAAGTAAAAAAATATTTTCGATGTGTATATATCTAACACAAAATGAGAAAAAAATTTTGAAAGGGAAGGATTAGGTGGAGTGGGAATATTTTTTAAAAAAAATAATAATTAATATCTAAATTAGCATTTTGGGGGTGGGGGGCTATAAAAGAAATTTAAACAAAAAAAACATAAAAATGGGGAGGGGGGTTACGGTGAGAGGAAGTGATGGAGTAAGGGGTAAGAAAAATATTTTACATTTTATTTTATAAAAAAGATTATTATTTTGGGATAATAATTTTTAATCTTTAATTTTAACTAATACTAATAATTTATCTAAGTTTGTCAAGGCAAAATGTTTCGTCCATGTGGAGTGTGATGTGACAATTTTTTTAAATAAAAGAGAATGTGTATTACACACACCATGATGAGAGTATTATACAAGAGAAAGATGTATTTCTCAAACTAATAAGTGATAATTTAGGTATGCAACTCACACTCTCAATAGTTTAGGTATGAAACTAAAAAAAAAGGATAATTTAGGGGTGTGTTGTTGACATTTATCTATTTCAGAAACTAACTAATACTAATTATTTTTACCGGAATAAAGGCACTCTTTTTTAATTTCTCATATTGAAAGTATTTTTAAAGGTTTATGTCATTTTTCTCCAAATTTGGTTGTCTATATTACTGTCTTTACTGTAACAAGTAGCTAATAGATTTTATAATTATCAATTGCGTTCAATAATTATTTTTTTTGTAAAAATGATAAGAAGATTCTCCCTTTCAGGCTTCCATGCAAGTCCTTCTCATATAAATCACAACAAATTTTCAATTATGAGATTCAATTTAAACCTTTAAAAATTATATAGATTCACATTGCCTTCTATCATCAATATTTTTTTAAAAAAAAACTCAATAAAATTCAACAATGTCTTTTTTTTGTGAAGAATTACCATAACAACCAAATCGTTACACCCAAAAAGCATTCTAGAGATTTAAGCCAATTCATCCACTCTAATCTCTATTGCCTCAAACAAATAGAATCACTAGTTATAACACTGTTGAATCAAATATCTACATCTAATTGCTTACCTATAGATTATTTCAAGTAATCTACCCTCTCTATTTTTAATCTGTGTAAAAGCCAATATGTACCTATAATAATATTTCCTACGTCCACTTTTAATTGTCATAGTTTCCTTTTTAGTGTTAGACGATAAGAACTTTGACTAACATTTTACGATGTATTTTTTTATCATATTGATATGCAAAAAATTGTAATTTATAGTACTTTTCGTATAGTTTTTGAATCTAAATATTTTATTTGAAAATGAAAATAATGTAATCTAATTTCACTTTGAAAATTAGTCGAATTAACTTTAAAAAAACTCAACATGACAGAAGAAGTAGATATTAATCATCCGATGGGACCGCATGAAGTACGAGAAAGCCAAAATATCCCAATGAAGTACGAGAAAGCCAAAACAGACGTTCTCATGCAAGCAAATCAATTGGCTAGATTTGAGGATTCCAAAATATCCCATAATAGAATATAATTATCCTTTTATCTAGGGAGAAAATTCTCAAATATGTCATTCGTTAAGAGTTTGGTTCATTTATGTTATTTTTGTTTGAGAACATGCTCATTTGTGCACTATTTATTAATTGAAATGACATAGATGAGTCAAACTTTTAACGAATGACATAGATGAACCTTTTCTCAAAGTTCAATGGCATATTTGAACTTTTTTCCTTTAAAAAAATGATTTAATTAATGATGTGACCTAATAATAAATTACCACGTGTAAAAAATAGTTTTGCAAAACGGAAAATATTTTTAGTTTACTAATAATGGCATAAATGAGTCTTTTCTCAAACGAAATGACATAGATGAACTAAACTCTTAACGGATGACGTAGATAAATATTTTCTCAAAGTTCGGTGGCATATTTGAGCCCTTTCCTTTTTATCTATTCTAAGTTTTTAAATTTGAGTGTTCATAAACAATATCATGTACTCATTTAAATTCCTTCAACTTCACCATTACTGACGTTGTGAAATTAAGTTGGAAACTTACATAAATCTCAGTAGTTTAGAATTTAATTATTTAAATACATATTAATTTATAATATTATAAATATTACCAAAATCTTAATATGTCAAGATATATACATGTATCTTGAGATACACGAGGTTAAAATTAGTTATAATTTATTTTAGATACACTATATTCAAGTAAATTTGCATGTATCTGAGATACCTAGCAAATCTCACTCACCCTCCTCCCGTCTCACTCACCATTCTCCTATGTATCTAGTATCACAGATACATGTGAATCACACTAGATGCATATATATATACATGTATCTAGTGTGATTCACATATATCTGGGCTACATAACTATCTCGCTCGCTTTCCTCTCCATATTCTTGCTTGCCTCTTTCCCGATTTTAGTGCATTTAGTAACAAAAATACATCTATCTAGTTGTATCTTTTTAATATATGATAGAAAACTCTTAATTAACGATAAAATACGTAATTATTTAAAAATATAAATAGGATTAGTATATATGGTATTCACAATTCTATTAACCAACCATACATGATCTTTGATCAAATATTTCTGCCATTTTTGTTTCGGCCTAAATTGGACCACACAATATGAAGAGGAATCAAATATCTCTTCCCTACCACACAGTATTATTTTATGGTTCCATATCTTTTGGCCTAAAAGATATTTGAATAATTTATATCCAAGTTACTTTTTCTTCATTTTTGTCATGTAATCTGGCTAGTTATAAAGGCCAAACATGAACATTAATGTCCTGACGGGACAGCATGTGTGACTATCCCATAACTAAACGTGCCAAACAGATATATGTCAAATTAGTTGCCAATTGGAATGCAAGCATATTAATTTGAGTAAATTTTAGGAATAGTAAAGATAAAAATTATATTAGTGTTTTATAGTTACAGTTTTGTTATTTGCGCTCCATAATCAAATTAGGTTTGTCATAGAGCATCTGATTTGTGTAAATCGCGGCGATTTGTATGAAAATTGCGTCATAGAAGATATGCTTACACTTCACCTTCTCCGAACTCTAATAACGAGATTACACTATATATATTATTGTAGACTTGAGTAGCTTGAAGCAATAATTATAAAGGATGACTAAAAAGAAAAACTCAGCTAAAACAAAAGAGGAGATCAAGGAAAAGAACGAGATGACGTATCTAAAACTTACTCTTTTCAAGAGAATGTGCCCCCTTCTATTTTTTTGAAAAAGAAGAATGGATGCAGTAATAGCTATAGGAAAGCTTGAATAATATCAGAGGACAATAAAGTATAATTTCGAAAGCTTGTAATAAAATAGACATGTGCTTATATCTCACAATAATACAAATACAACAACTAATTAATTATTGGAAACAAATTAAGAAAATAACAAGCATAGCTAGCTGATCCAACTCTTTCTTTGTTCTGGACATATATAATTCTAGGTAGAATTGGTGCTAACAATATAGGTAGGTGTCGATAACATATCAAATCCATTAAACTTTGTTCCTGCACATTTTGAGTATGCACCCATGTTATAGAACACTATCAAATCATCCAACTCAAGCTCCGACAATTTTATGTCCACAACCACTGCATCAAGGGAGTCACAACTTGGTCCATAAATGGTCGATGATTCGCGTATTTCACAATATTTTCTCACTGAAATTGGCTTAATACCCACAAAGCAACTGTTGTACAGTATTGGCCTAAACGATCCATAAATCCCTTTGTCAATCCAATACTCTATTTTCTCACCTCTAACTCTTTTGCCAATCACATGTGTGACTAAAGTAAAAGCCGTTTCAGGAAAGAATCGCCCAGGCTCCGCGATTATTTTTAAATTAGGGTCGGGGAAAAATCTGAATTTTTTGCCGAGGGGGCGCGAGGAGCCACTGTCACTAGGGGATTTGATTTAGAGCAACAAACGACATTGTGGGTGCCATTTTTTTATCTTGTCAACTTCGAGCTTAGAATCAAAAGTAGTGAAATTGACCCCGACAGTTGTTGCATGCTTGATGTGGGAAATAGCCTTGCACGGGTTAGCAAATATGATTTGATTGTTGGGTTTAACAAGGTGTAAATGAGAAATAAGAAGAGAAAATGAAAAAGTGGGGGAACCAATTTTGGAGCGAAAATGAAAAGTCATGATTGCAAAGTGCAAATGAAAAGTCATTTTTACCATATTGGTAGAAGAAAGAAAATTGTTGTTCTTATATTAGGAAACACTTCCTTTATTTCTTAAAGGGTTCAGAAGAAGGTGTCCCCTCGCGTCGTCGTTGCTCGGTTTCGGCTTCGCATTTGGATTAGGCAATTGATTGATAATATTTTTGGACAAAATTTATTTAATCAATCTTGTTAATTTATTTCCTTTCTCTTATAAATTAATTCAGAATGTTAGTTGAATAACAAAATTAATTTGGCGCAACGTGTAACGGTAAAAACATTTTGAAGGGACCTGTTACTTTCGAAAAGTGGTTACTTTTCCCAAAAGACACAATGTTCTGGAAAAAACGGGTCTGAACAGGTTTGTTTAAACAAACGCGGTCCTTACTGTAAATGGATATAAATAAGAGGTCTTTTCCGTTTTTCAAATACTGAATTTTTTTTCTCTCTGCATACATTTTCTTACATAAACAAAATTGTTGATCGAATGAGTCTGTGTTTGCTCTTGTTATTGTTTTTACGTTCGCTGAAGTTATTGATGTTTGAGGTACCGCTACTTCTTTAACAAGTTAATCTGTTTTATCTTAAGAGGAATTAATATGCAACCTCGGGTACAATGAGAGGATTAAATTTCTTAAGGAAACACAGTAGTTTCTGTGGACTCGAATTAAAATTATTCTATCTATTTCATCTTTTTCTGTTTCTGTATTTTTGACTAACCTGAATACAGGAGATAACAATCTTAAGAAATTTAATAGTTTCTGTATTTGAGGTTTCTGGAGATTAAAACCTTTATGGTTTTCTACTTTGTTTGAATTTTTAAAATTCATTCGATTAACGATTAAAAGAACATAAAAACTTTATCGTTAAATCAGAAACAGTCTGTGTAAGGATATATTATTTACTGTTGATATTTCACATACTAAAATTGTCTGCCATTTGTGACATAAAAAATGACTAATTCAAGTCAAGTAAATGCTGGAACAGTAAGTGCTGCAACAACATCGGTTGCACACAATTGTTCAACTGCTACCCTAGCACCGGCTAAGAAACCTGCAAAGTTTTCTGGAGTCGACTTTAAGAGATGACAGCAAAAGATGTTCTTCTATTTGACTACGTTGAGTCTGCAAAGGTTCATTAATGAGAACGTTCCTGTTATGTCGGATGAAACTTCTCCCGAAGAACGATTCTTAATAACAGAAGCATGAACACATTCTTATTTTTTATGTAAAAATTATATTCTGAGTGGCCTACAGGATGATCTGTACAATGTGTACAGTAATGTCAAAACCTCAAAAGAACTCTGGGATGCTTTAGAAAAGAAGTACAAAACAGAGGATGCCGGAATGAAGAAGTTCATTGTGGCAAAGTTTCTGGACTATAAGATGATAGTCAGTAAGACCGTCGTCACCCAAGTTCAAGAATTGCAGGTTATAATCCATGATCTCCTTGCTAAAGGTATAAATTTATTTAATACCTATGTTGAAAATATTAAGTTTATTCTTAATACTCACATATTCTTTAATCTAGGATTGGTTGTGAATGATGTTTTTCAAGTGGCTGTCATTATTGAGAAGTTACCTCCATTGTGGAAGGACTTCAAAAACTACTTGAAACATAAACACAAGAAGTTGACTGTTAAAGATCTCATGGTAAGGCTAAGAATTGAAGAGGATAACAAAGCCGCAGAAAATAGGTCACATGGTAATTCAGCAACATCTGGAGTAAATATTGTTGAAGAAGATCCCACAAAATCAAAGAAAAGAAAGGAAGCATCTGGTCCAAAAAGCAATCCTCCTAAGAAGAAATTCAATGGAAGTTGCTTTAATTGTGGCAAACGTGGTCATCGGGCTATTGAATGTCGGGGTCCCAAGAAGGACAAGAAGAAGGATCAAACAAATTTGGTTGAATCCAAAGGAGAGATGGACGATCTTTGTGCAATGCTTTCAGAATGCAACTTGGTTGGAAATTCAAACGAGTGGTGGATAGATTCTGGTGCCTCATGCCATGGTTGTGCTAACAAAGAATTATTTTCATCATATACTCCAGCACCTACAGACGAGAAGTTGTTTATGGCAAACTCCGTTGTTACAAAGATGGAAGGAACTGGCAAAGTCCTTTTAAAGATGAAATCGGGCAAGGTGGTGACTTTGAATAGGGTCTCGTATGTTCGGAAATTGCGAAAGAACTTAGTTTCTATACCAGTCCTGACTAAGAACAGATTCAAATGTGTATTTGTTTCTGATAAAGTTGTAGTGAGTAAGAATGAAATGTATGTAGGAAAAGGTTACCTCACTGAGGGCCTCTTTAAACTAAATGTAATTGCAGTTGATATAAATAAGGATTCTGCTTCTTCTTACTTGCTTGAGTCTAAATGTTTATGGTATGAACGTTTGGGACACGTTAATAACAAAACCTTGCAAAAATTGATTAACTTAAATGTTTTTGCCTAAATTTGTGTGCAATAAATCAAAATGTCAAGTTTGCATTAAATATAAGTATGCTAAGCATCTTTATAAGTCTGTTGAAAGGAATTCATATCCCTTAGAACTGATTCACACAGACATTTGTGACATGAAGTCAACACCAACACGTGGTGGGAAAAAGTATTTCATAACTTTTATTGACGATTGCACTAGATATTGTTATGTCTATTTGCTAAATGGTAAGGATGAAACAATAGATGCATTTAGGCAATATAAAACTGAAGTTGAAAATCAGTTGGATAAAAAGATCAAAATGATTAGAAGTGATAGAGGTGGAGAATATGAATCTTCATTTACAGAAATATGTTTGGAAAATGGAATCTTCCATCAAAATACTGCACCTTACTCTCCTCAATCTAATGGAATTGCGGAAAGGAAAAACCAAATTTTAAAGGAAATTATAAATGCCTTACTTATAAGTTCAGGTTTACCACAAAACTTGTGGGGGGAAGCTATCCTTACAGCAAATCGAATACTCAATAGAGTACCTCACACGAAGACACATGTTATTCCATATAAGAAATGGAAAGGTAGAAAACCCAACTTGAAATATTTCAAAGTGTGAGGGTGTCTAGCCAAAGTCCAGGTTCCTATACCTAAGAGGGTGAAAATAGGGCCTAAGACTATGGATTGTGTATTAATTGGATATGCCACAAATAATAAGGCATGTCAATTTTTGGTTCATAAGTCCGAACATCCGAATATTCATGATAATACGGTAATGGAATCAGATAATGCTGAATTTTTTTAACATATCTATCCGTATAAAACTAGACTTGAGTCATCTAGTGGGGGGTCTAAACAACCTCGAGAAGGACCAAAAGAGAATGAAACCAATGAAGAGAGTCCAAGGCGCAGTAAACGTCAAAGGACAGCTACTTCATTTGGATATGATTTTGTAACATTCCTTCTTGAAAGTGAGCCGTAGACATTCAAGGAAGCGATGCTGTCTAGCGACTCAACCTCTTGGAAGGAGGCTGTCAATAGTGAAATTGAATCAATCTTAAGCAATCATACCTGGGAGTTGGTTAATCTTCCTCCAGGGAACAAATCCTTGGGTTCAAAATGGATCTTCAAAAAGAAGATGAAAGATGATGGAACTATTGACAAATATAAAGCAAGACTTGTTGTCAAAGGCTTTAGACAGAAAGAAGGCCTTGATTATTTTGACACATACTCGCCAGTGACTAGGATTACATCAATTCGGATGTTAATTGCCCTAGCTTCAGTATACGGTCTTGAAATCCATCAAATGGATGTGAAAACCGCATTCTTAAATGGAGAGCTGAAAGAAGAGATTTACATGGAACAACCTGAGGGGTTCGTAGTTCTCGGTAAAAAAAAGAAAGTATGCAAACTTGTTAAGTCACTTTATGGACTAAAACAAGCACCGAAACAATGGCATGCAAAGTTTTATCAAACCATATTGTCAAATGGATTTAAGATCAATGAGTGTGATAAATGTGTTTAAATTAAAGACACTCCGGATCAGGAAGTCATTGCATGCATATATGTGGATGACATGTTGATAATAAGTAAGGACATTGCCAATGTAAAAGCTACTAAGCGTATGCTCGCTAGTAAGTTTGATATGAAAGATCTAGGAGTAGCCGATTTGATATTGGGAATTAAGATTCACAAAACTCCTAACGGTCTAGCATTGTCTAAATCTCATTATATCCAAAAGGTACTTGAAAAGTTCAAGTATTTGAATTTCAAAAAGGCAAAAACCTCAATTGATGTAAACCTTAATCTTGCTAAGAATAAAGGTGGAAGTCAATCTCAATTGGATTATGCTAGAGTATTGGGAAGTTTGATGTATGTCATGAATTGTACATGACCAGACATAGCCTGCACTCTAAGTAAACTAAGTCGATACACAAGTAATCCCAATCAAAATCATTGGTTGGCAATGAAGAGAGATTTGGGGTACTTAGAAGACACTCAAAACTATGTTTTGCATTACAAAAAATATCCAGCAGTTCTTGAAGGATATAGTGATGCAAATTGGATTAATGGGTCAACTGAAACGAAATCCACGAGTGGATATGTTTTCACTATTGGTGGAGGAGCAATATCTTGGAAATCATCCAAACAAACATGTATAGCTCGCTCTACAATGGAGTCAGAATTCATCGCCTTAGACAAGGCAGGTGAAGAAGTTGAATGGCTCCGGAATTTCTTAGAAGATATTCCATTTTGGCCCAAACCAATGGCCCCTATATGCATACACTGCGATAGTCAAGCTGCAATAGGAAGGGCTGGAAGCGTTATGTATAACGGGAAGTCTCGTCACATAAAACGAAGACATAACTCTGTTAGACAACTACTCTCTAGTGTAATTATCACAATTGACTATGTAAAGTCAAATAATAATGTGTTGGATCCACTTACAAAAGGCCTAACTAGAGAGGGAGTTGAGAGATCATCGACGAAAATGGGACTATGGCCGAGAACAAGTCGTCGTGGCGGTAACTCTACCTAGAAGACTGGAGATCCCAAGATCTAGGTTCAAGGAGATAAAACAAAGTCATAGATGATGGTTCAACATTGTCAAAAATCATTTTATGTCCATTCTCATAATGAGACAATGTTCACTAACCAGGATAAAGACAGAAGGACTTTTTAATGGTTTCTAAGTTTGATACAGGGTATATCAAATAGTGTAAGCCGCTTCAAGGAGAATCCGATAAGGCCAGTTCTCTAAGCACTTATTAACCGAGATGTGTTCATGGCTGAAACGAACAAAACAATGAGAACCAAAAACAGTTCAAGGGTTTATTGTGTGACTTATGTTGTCTATGTATACACCAAAGCTCGACGGTTCAAAGATATCAAATCTACCGATTGACCGAGTATATCCGATATATGTTCACTACAGAAAGTTTAAAGGTAAACCTACTTATCCAGATGCAATTAACCCTTACTTACAAGACACACAAGTTTTTCATGAATATGTTTTAACTATAGTCATTCCCCATTCATGTGGGGGATTGTTGGGTTTAGCAAAGTGTGAATGGGAAATAAGAAGAGAAAATGAAAAAATGGGGGAACCAATTTTGGAGGGAAAATGAAAAGTCATGATTGCAAAGTTCCAATGAAAAGTCATTTTTATCATATTGGTAGAAGAAAGGAAATTGTTGTCCTTATATTAGGAAACATTTCCTTTAGTTCTTAAAGGGTTGAGAAGAAGGTGCCCCTCGCGCCGTCGTCGTCGGTCGCTCGGCCTCGGCTTTGGATTTGGATTTGGCAAATGATGTGACTGATAATATTTTTGGACAAAATTTATTTAATCAATCTTATTAATTCATTTCCTTTCTCTTATAAATTAATTCAGAATGTTAGTTAAATAACAGAATTAATTTGGTGCAACGTGTAACGGTAAAAACGTTCTGAAGGGACCTGTTCCTTCCGAAAAGTCGTTACTTTTCCCAAAAGATAAAATGTTATGGAAAAAATGGGTCTGAACAGACGCGTTCCTTGATGTAACTGGCTATAAATAAGAGGTCTTTTCCGTTTTTCAAATACTAAATTTTTTTTCCTCTCTGCATACATTTTCTTACATAAACAAAATTGTCGATCGACTGAGTCTGTGTGTGCTCTTGTTACTGTTTTTGCGTTCGCTGAAGTTATTGAAGTTTGAGGTACCGCTACTTCTTTAACAGGTTAATTTGTTTTATCTTGGCAGGAATTAATCTGCAACCTTGGGTACAGTAAGGAGATTAAATTACTTAAGGAAACACAGTAATTTCTGTGGACTCGAATTAAAATTATTTTGTATATTTCATCTTTTTCTGTTTCTGTATTTTTGACTAACCTGAATACAAGATATGACATTGATTTGGGCTAATTTCGAGATTTAAGACAGTGTCAATCTCGAGTAAGCTAGCACAATCAAAATCAGCACCCAAGTTGGCTAGTTTAGTAAGAAGTGCTGGTTCATTGTTGCATTTGACAGCATAAAAAGGCTTTACATTGGGAAAAGAATGGTTCCATTTGTCCATAAGCCTCTCAATTGTCGATAAATCTAGAAACTAATTATTTTACTGGAATAAAGGCCAAATACATTTTGGCACTTTTTTTTTAAATTTCTCATATTGAAAGTATTTTAAAAGGTTAATGTCATTTTTTTCCAATGGTTGTTTATATTATTGTCTTTACTGTAACAAGTATCTAATAGATAATATAATTGTCAATTGTGTTCAATAATTATTTTTTTGTAAAAATGATAAGAAGATGCTTCCTTCCAGGCTTCCATGCAACTATTTCTTACATGTACAAATAGGATGACAAAATCAAATTCAACTCGTCCAACTCGTCCTTTTATTAGTTCAACTCATTAAAAAATGGGTTGAAATGTAATCCAAATTGATTATTGAGAAATCTTCACAAAATATTCTTTTTTTGATTTTATATGTTATATATATAATAAGAAAAAATAATAATTTTAATAACGCTATTAAAACTTAGTAAAAATTAGATGGATTGAGTTATATTTATAAAAAAAGAAGTGTTATATTATAAATATTTTTAAAAATAATTTGATATATTTCTTAAAAGAAAAAGTGTTTAATAATGAATTATTATATTATATCTTTTAAATGATTTGATAATATTCTTATAAAATAGTGTTTAATAATGAATTGTTATATTATAAATATCATTAATTTGTTTTACCTAATATAGATGAGCAATGTGAGTGATTGACTGCTAGGCTACTGCATGTCGAGTACCGCAGTGGTGTGAATAAGACCATCTTCAATTCACCTCTATTTTATTTTTTATTATCAAGTTTTTAGTATTTTATTAATTAGCACATATGCGGCATTCGGCAATTTTCTTATGATCTTGCACTATTGCTTACGATCTTGATATATATATATATATATATATAGTGTTTTAAAAGGCAGGGGTGTGAAGCGAGGCGTTTTATACAGTACGGAGCGAGACGTAAGTCTCGAAACATAAGGCGTAAGTCACATGGATCTACGGGACGTAGTCTCATGTATATTCAATTTTATAGTTTTATTACTAATAAAATAAACAAAAGTAAACCTTTCAATGATTTTACAAATAAAATTTTATAAATAACTTATAATATATAGAAATTATATTATGATTTTTATTTGAGATAAATATTAATAATCAATAATGAAGAAAAAGGTATTATAATTACTAAGTAAAGGTTGAAAAGATCTTCTCCATATAAATGATCTGGTGCAATAATTTTGCATGAATTTCAGAAACAATTTTGACGGATATAAAAATATTAATCACCCCTCTAAATAAGTCTTGAACACATCATTAACAGATAAGCACTAAACTCATCAAGCCACCACACAAATTGAATGTAGATTGAGATACAACGTAGCAGTCAAAACACGATTCAGAAGCATCACATTATTAAACATCAAACCACACATTTGAAAAAAAAAAATCATACTAAGAGCTAGATTCAGAAGCTAATCAAAAACACTTTCTGATTTTCATCGTTCTCATGGAGCAGTCTGTATATGAACTGCCTCGATTGAGAACCGCCTCGATCAAGAAGCTGTTGAATTAATTCCATGGATCTGTTTTGCTTATGGCTCCTTTATTCGTTGCAGTTGGAACTCCAGAAGATCCTGAGATCCCAAGGTACTATTCTAGGATTTCAACTCTTCGTTTGCACATACTTCATTATCACTCATTGTGTTTGTATTTTCAATATCCGAGAAATCTAATAGTAAAGGACCGAACAAAGATAGCTGCCATGAAATCATAGGGGCTTCTATTATTCTTAGAAAAAGCTCCCCAGCTTACACTTTTCAACACAATAACAACATATTGTGTAGTTCCACAACTTGATAACCTCTATCAGCGAGATATATATATATATATATATATGTATGTGTGTGTGTTCATTTCCACGCCTAAGAAATCAAAATGAACCGGAAGGAAGAATCAGCAAGTAAGAAATTGAATTGTCTTTTGTTGGAAATGATGAAATAACAAATTTTATTGAAGTAGTTCTTGCATATATAGATATATATAAAGGATTGACCTTAATTTTCTTGTGGTTTACAGAGAGTCCTCCCCTTATCCGACCTGATAAAACCTTGAAACCTTAGGATAGGCGTCATGAAACTCGAGCATTAAGTCGTGCACACATGATTAAAATAAATATCAATATGACACATTTACATGTATTTTACGGAATGGTATAAATGGAGCTTTCTAGGAAAGGCCAAAACAGAGGCATTGTAGGTAATTACATATATGTTGCCTTGGCGTGAAAGTTGAATCAGGGAGGTTGTGAATTCTGGAATCTCTTAACAAAAGTAGGTTCTTTCAGGTTGAAACTTCTTTATTACCTGAAAATAAATTAAAAGAGTGAACTTACATGGTTCAACGGATAGCAAAGAGAAGTGGGAATACATCTAAAACCTTAAATTGCACAGAAAATAACACATCACTTTAGAGATGACCAATTTAAATTTGGAAAAATCCAATTGACAAAAGCATGAAAGAAATTATCATACCGACTTTATTCTGTTGTTTTCATTCACCTATATATTTTGAACAGAAAGAAATAGTCAGTTGGATGTTCTTTAGAAGGAGTGAAAGGTGATTATTAACTTCAACCACGTTAGCAAACTAATAAGAACAAATAAAGTACTACTAAACACAACTATCTGCAAAATGGAAATAGCAGCTTGTATTCGAATCTTTACTTTCTTGCATATCTAATTGGCAAGAAACCACATTATAATTGCCACTAACAATCTATACACTTTACTTGTTCATCTCCAAAATCGCGATGAATTGATCAGTTTTCACAATTTTTTTGTCATATGAACATCAATTTACGACTTAGATAAGGTCAGATTACTCTGCAATGGAGAAGGAGTGAAGTACCAAGCCTTGCATATCGCTTGTTTGTATTGTTTACTGTTATTTGCACCATTAGTAGATCTATCAAATGCAATACCCACGAGAATAATATTTAATTATGTGTAGAGCCTTATTTCTTTACAGGAGGCAATCAAACAATGTTAGCTTTTCAGAAAGAGTGACGGAGTTATTAATGTTAAAAAAGAAACACTCTCTATTATCTTTTTATCTGTACACAAATAATTTTTCGGGTTAGGCAACTGAACTATCGTTTTGTCTTGGATTAAATGAAAAGCAAACCATCACACAAGCTACAAACTATATCTCAGTTGAGCAAAATGAGAAGTTAACAGATACAATACCTTCGTATTTGGAGAGATGGTTGTTGAACGACTCCCCCGCATATGTAGATCTCAGTGTTGTAGACACATGTCAATAAAAACCGGCTGCAAAAGCTTGTATTTGACACAGGTGGCATATGACAAATACATTACATAAGTAGAAGGTTATCTACCTACTATCAATTTTCAGCAGCTTATGAGAGATGTAACAGTGTTTGCTAAACATGATAAATTAATGGAATCTTCACATACCGTTGCTAGCTAGCCCGTAAAATGCAGAAACACCTGAAATAAATGTCCATAATGAGACCTAGCTCAAGATGCACCATCAGAGCTAGATGAATAAATATGCTAGTCAAATGCAATTGATGCCCTTATTAACTAAAACTTATAACCTCTCTGAGTCACATCTGACTCGAAAATATTCTATCAAGACAACACTCTTTAGTAACTGTATCACACGTATGCATTATAAGCATATGGATTACAGTCCACTTTCATGTGGAAAGTTGTTGGCGTTTTATATTTAACTGATAGTAAATCGGGTGCAAAAGGTAATCAACTAAACCTGCTTTACAGCTTTCAGGAGCCAAAGAATTGATTTAAGAAAGCTGCCACACATTCCCATAGCTTTTCTAAAGCAGGGAAAATTCAATTACTTACCTCCCTATATGAGTCATTTTATAACTCTATCAGACAACTATATTGTACTCTTTGTTCATTTGTTGCCCTTGAACTCCCAATAGGACGTATCTGCATTTTGGAGATCAATTAAACTCTAGAATCCCCTAATTTGAAGCTTTCATTTGAATTCCAAGAAATCTCAATATCAAACGTTAGGTTAAAAACATTAAAATCCTTAATGAACATAGAATGTACCTCGATGCATATGGATCTGACATGGAAGGTAAATAACTAAATTAACATAAGGGAACCATGGAAGAACGTAAAAGGTATACAAAATTGAGATTTTTCTGCTCAACAGTGCAAAGAAATTCAGTACTGGCACAAGATCTTCGCCAAATTGAAAGAAAATAAACTTCACTCACATAATCAAATTAGAAATAAATGAAGCATAGTTAAAGAATTTATGTTGATGCTTCTTAATAGTTGAGATCACTGATAGGGAATTTACAAACTTACCCGATGAAAACATTAGATATTTGAAGATTTGAACCTTTTTGATGCCAAACCTGACTTTTTCTCTGCTTTCTAGTTTAAGATACCAATTAATGAAGAAGAAATTCACACAATACCAATTAAATAAAATGACCAGTGAAGGGAAAAAAGTACTATTTCACAAACCTAAATTGAAACATATTGATGAAATTGGGTTACCATTTCCAACATCCATTGTGAAGATCCTATCTTTGCATTTGAAACTAAATCAGCGCGCACAACCATCTTAACATATCAGCAAGAAATTGATTAAATAAATAATAAATTAACAATCGGGTGTAATGCATGATGATCTCACACTCAATCGTGATGATAGTAGTTAATCTAGGAGCTAAGGCTTGAAGAAGATGAAGACTAATTAAGGGTACAACCGAGAAGATTAGCTGAGAAGATGTAGAAGAAGGAAGAAAGAATAGATTGATATTATTCATGAATGATGAATCAGTACATTTCCCATGTATTTATACAATTAATCAATGGATAAAATGACTAAAGAAGAATACAACAAAAGAAACTAACTAATTTCTTGACAGCTGAACAGTGTTAAATGCCTAACAATTCTAACAGATTTTCAGATTCATTTACATTTATTTAACTCGACTACACATACTTGCATCAATACCCCCTATTTGAAGAATACCCTTATCCTCAAGGCTAGAATGAAGGAAATCTATGCTGCAACTCTGTGAAAATTTCCCAGGTGGCCTGAGTTGTATCATTGCCCAGCCATTTAACCAACACCTGACAAACAACCTTATTACCCCTTTTGATCATCCTCCTCTCTAACATAGCCTCAGGCAAAGGACAGTAAGGACTGGACATATGTAACACTGGAGGGTGGTTGAGGACAGCAGGTACTTCATGACATTTTTTAAACTGTGATACATGAAAAGTATGATGGATCAACACATCAGCTGGGAGCAACAACTTATAAGCAACTTCTCCAATCTTAGCAACAATCATATAGGGACCAAAGTACTTAGCAGCTAGCTTGTTGAAAGGTCTAGTGGCCACAGAGAACTTCCTGTAAGGCGGTAGCTTTAAATAGACCCAATCACCCACACTAAACTGTCTGTCAGACCTGTGTTTATTGGCCAGATCTCTCATTCTTTATTGGGCCCTGGATAATTGGAACTTCAGTAAGGCAATAATAGCTTCCCTAGCCTCCAGGGATCTATCAACCATCTCATTAGAGGATTCACCAGCCAAATAGGGAAGATGAATAGGTGGCTTTTGACCATAAAGAACTTCATAAGGGAAGCATTTGCTAGCTGAATGATAGGTTGTGTTGTACCACCACTCAGCAAGAGACAAGTGAGCAACCCACTCCAAGGGTTTATCTGAGCAGAAACACCTCAGATAAGTCTCCAAGGTCCTGTTTAAGACCTCAGTCTGACCATTTGTTTGAGGATAGTAGGCTGTAGATTTATGCAACTGAACTCCTTGCAAGGTGAACAATTCTTGCCAAAAGGAACTCAAGAAAACAGGGTCTCTATCACTGATTATAGTAGAGGGCATACCATGCAACCTAAACACATTGTCCAAGAAGCTTTGAGCTACAGTTTGAGCAGTGTAAGGATGCTGCAAGCAAATGAAATGGCCATACTTACTCAACCTATCAACCACCACTAGAATGACATATTTGCCTTTGGATTTAGGCAAACCCTCACTGCATCCCAAATTTTCTTAGCGGTGCTAAAAAATATAACGTTATTGCTGATTTCTGGAAGCATAGAGTTCCATAACCAAGACATCACCATTGCATCATGTTCATCCCATGCATCAAACGTGAGGTCTTCTTTAGATGGTCATGTACCAAGAAGGTGTCGTATTTTTCCTTTACCCTTTAAAAAGGTAGGAACCAGTTGAGTCCATTTAAGGTAATTTTTTCCATTCAACTGACAAAAGGCTTGAATGTTTTGCAGATCACCAGAGGAAACTGTAGAGTTATTCTCTACAGTTGCAGAAACTGTTCCAGAGGTTGGAATAGCGCAGTAGTCACATTTTCTGGTATCGTTCTTGAATGGTTTCAATCTTTGGGCAGATAAAGATTACAACAAAAAATTCAATACAAGATGAAAAAAACTAGAAAAGAATAAGCCTAAAGCTCTAATACCATGTGGAATGAGATAGTTGAATGATTTTATTCATATCTTTCTATGTCATATACAAGGTTTTATACATGAGTGATTGTGGAACAAAATCACCTAGATCCCATAAAATCTGGGATTCTATAAAATCATATATTTTACTAAAAAGAAGAAAAAGATATTCTAGATTACAACAATCATCTTTAAAATCTTAAGGGATCAAATCTTGATATGGAGAATATCCTCTATCAGCCAACAATGAAGGAGCATTGGTTAACCCAAAGGGCATTACCAAGAACTCATAATGACCCTCATGAGTTTTGAAAGTTGTTTTATGCACATCAGATTCTGCCATTCTCAATTGGTGATAGCCAGCTCTAAGATCAATCTTAGAGAACACCTCAGAACCCCCCAACTCATCCAATAGATCCTCAATAATAGGGATTGGGAATTTATCCTTCACAGTTAAATGATTCAGATCCCTGTAATCAATACAAAGTATCCAACTACCATCTTTTTTTTCAACTAACACAACTGGGGATGTATATGGACTAGTACGGTGATGTACAACCCCTTGATCTAGCATCTCCTATATCAACTTCTCAATAATATCCTTCTTCACTCCAAGAAACCTGTAAGGTCTCTTACTAATAGGTGATGCATTGTCTATGAGTGGTATTCTGTGATCATAGGGTCCTATGTGATGTGGTAATGCAGTAGGAATATCAAATATACACTTGTATTGTTCCATTAAAGAAACCAAAACAACTGGAATGTCATCACATGTGGTTGTGATAGCTTAGATGTGGTTACACTGGAAGGTAACATGTGTGTTCACCAACAACATATAAAATTGTACTTGTTCTGCAGGTTTTTAATTCACACTTTAGCCTTAGTTGTAACACCCCATATTCGAAACAGACCAAAATACAGATTTTGAGAAGTTGCAGGTACAACTTACGGTCACCATCCACGGACCGTAGGTCAGACCACAGCCCGTGCTAGTGGTCCGTGGTTCACCACTGCAACCCCTCCCCAAACCAGCTCAGAAAATTGGCTAAGGCCCGACTCACGGACAGACCCACGGTCCGTAGATCAGACCACGGTCCGTGGTCTGTGTTCGTGGATCGAGACTTCCCCTACCTAGCCTCTGACACAAACTACGGTCGACCAGCATGGACCGTCATTCGATCCACGGTCCGTAGATCTGACCGTAGATGAGGGTCAACAGCTAGTTAGCTGAAAATTATTGATGGGTCAACTTCAGATGGTCATAACTTTTATCACAGAAGGAATTGTGTGTCCCATTACCTATGGTTAGATAGATAATTGAATTATCTTTCCAACGCCACCGAGTTTGCTAAATTCCGACCTCCGAGTAAAAAGTTATGCTTGTTTTAGTGAAGCCCTGTCGGGCAGACTCGACCTACGGACCCAATCGACGGTCCGTCGATTGATTGACGGCC
>JAJOOI010012213.1:0-22087 GCA_029582585.1 Solanum bukasovii
GAGAGGTTTTATATAAGCCCTTAGCATTCGTCATAGCATGTATCAGAGAATTAAATCACGGAACATTTAAAACTTTTACTTTGGAAGTTCAACTTCACTTCATATATGAAAAATAGAATCTAACTTCGTCACAATGTAACATCTAGACATAGAAGTATCGAAAATGGGACTTAGCCCTTACATCAATAAGAAGTCTTGAAATAAGAAACTACAACAATGTCTTTCAACATAAGCAAAGAACTAAGCATAGAAGCTAGATCATAGGGTCTTGTCCTCGGACTTGAGGACTCACCAACTTGGGGAAGCAACTCCAAGTGTGTTGAGAAGTAAGCTTGAATCCTCAACGGCCCGAACCTAAATATTTGGGGAATAGGGAGAAAATATGGGTTAGTAAAACATATGTACTAATTATGGCTACTATGCTTAAAAACCATTGACACATGCATAAAAGGACATTTAGTCAGAACATGATTTTTACCAAGTAAATCCAATATGCACACAAAGTAAGCATCATAGTCCAAACCAACATAATATCATCCCAACATGTAGACAACCCTAGCAATACTACTCGAATGCAAAGAATAGAACCCCATAACCCTATTCAAAGCCAAGTATAACATTAAGCAATCTACTTAATGCATACATTCATAAGATCATATTTCATTAGAACTTACCATATTCATACTGATCATACATAACATAGCTTTAACATCCATAAGTCATAATCATCATAATCATAAGAGAACAGAACTACAACCCTCTCTTAGGATCCCACAAGTACAATGTGCAAGAGAAGTCCCATACCCTCCCTTACACTATGTAGAAACCCTTAAGAAAGACCTAGTTGTTCACACCTTTCATACCTTAATTTACATTTACATTAGGGAAATATTGCAATAACCGACATAGACCATGAGAGCTACATGGAATCCGGTGTTCTACTCCCAAACCGAAAAGAGAGGGTTAATACTTGCCTAAGGTGTAACCATTCGTACATAGCTATCTAGGAGGATCCACTAAGCTGCAGTCCTATATGGGCACATAGTTATGGGTCAAGGAGATTGCTTCTAGAAACCCTAACTTACTAAATGTGGGGGAGCCGGACTTGCTAAACATTAGGAAACCCATGTGGGGAGCCGGACTTACTAAACCTGAGACCCCTATTTCATTTACATGCCCTTTCGGTGCTAAGCATCTAATTTTCTTTAGTACTCATCTTTAGTCATCACATAAGTTCACATTAGCCTCTAATAGAATCTTATGTAGACATCTTACCATAATAGCTCATATGTGTTCATAAGTGAGTAAAAATTCTTTAACTTTAGAAACACTTAGCAAGTGAGTAAACCTTTCACTTTACATTACATTATAATCATGAGAACTACCTTTCAATCATATAGCAATCATACCATAACATACATACATACTTCTTAGCTAATTCAAATGTAGAGGGATAAGGATGAGGAAACTAGGTCATCACACCATAACAACACATTAGGTATAGCATCATTACAATATAAGTAATTCACCTTTCATACTTGAGTTCAAAGAAGAACCTTCATAACTTCTTGCCCTTCATGGGACATTCATACTTCAATTACCAGACAATTAATAACCAATAAATAACACAAGGTAATTCATGAAGTAATAACATAATCAACACCAATATGCTTTTGTCATATTCCCTTCAAAGCCTTAAAGGCTTCATTCAAAGACTCAACCCTAATTTCAAAGAAATTATACAGAACGTAGGGTAGATTCATCATACGAACATGAATTACATATCATCACATTCAATTCATAGCCTTCAATCGATATCCAACACAAACTAGGATTAGAATTAAGAAAAGAAGGAGAAACATGGTTCTCATGGGGAATTCTTAAAGAAACCACCAATACAACATAAATTCATCGATATTGTTCATACAACATCAATCAAAATAAGTTTATAACATCAATTTCACTTTAGAATGAAGACCCAGGCTTTTGGATTGAAACCAAGAAATTGGATATTTTGAAATTCATCTTGAAGGGGCCTCTTGGGGAAAGGAATCCCAAGAGGGATAAGAAACCATACCTTATTGAAAAATTAAGCACGAAAATCCAACTTGAAACCTTGGAGAGTTGGTCTTCTTCTTGAAGCTCCAATGTTCTTCAGCGGAGTTCTTGAGAAGAGAGAGTGTAGAGAGAAGGAGGAACTTTAGGTTTTGATCTTTGGGTTTTTGTGTTTGAGTGATAAATGTTACGTAAATTGACTTAAAAATCATTATATACACGTCCCCTAAAGTACCCAAAATACCCCTCACTTAGTTGGACTCTTTAATGAAGTAAAAATCAATTTCTGAATTTCTGTCGCGGAGCAAGCCGCGACGCGGAGCTGTTCCTTAAAGATATTTGGAATTAAATTTTAAGACAGTAGAGTCCGCGACACGACCGCGTCGCGAACTAAATTTTTTCTCCTTGGAGGAGCTAGTCCGCGACGCGGACCTATTCCCTCCAAGTTCAATTTGCAAGCTGCCTTGGCTGCTTCCTTGGCCAAGGTTGGGGTCCTCCTCGAGGTCCCTTAGGGTGGCCCCGAGGGGTCGTATTTGAACATTTTGACCGTATAAACATATATTTATCTAATTTAAACCTTTTTACAAGATTATACCATCATACAACACTTCCAAACCTTCCCAAAACCTAAGGACACACTAGAACATATTCTTCTCTAGTTTTCGGACATCGTGGTCGTTTCTTGACGTTCAGACTTTTACTCTTCCAAACCAAGTCAATTGCATTAAACTAGGTTTAGACACATCATTTTAACTATTTTTAAGTCATTATTCACAAGGTGAGGCTCTAACTTAAGTCATAGAACTTCCGGGGAGTTACATAGTGCCTCTAAATCTTAAGTGCAAAAACTACTGCTGCCAACTAAATCATGAGTGGGGTAGTTGCGCTCATGCAACATAAGATGACTCAACGCATAAGCAATAACCCAACCCTACTCCATCAAAACACAACCCAAACCAACGTCGGATGCGTCACAATAAACTGTGAATGCCTCGCCCTCAATTAGAAGAGTCAATGAAGGAGTGGTGGTAAGCAACTCCTTGAGACTCAGAAAGCTCTTCTCACACTCCTCCGGCCACTCAAAGGGAACATCCTGGTGAGTCAACCGAGACCAATGTGCCATTGTAGTAGAAAGGACCTCAACAAAATGCTTGTAGTAGCCTGCCAATCCGACGAAGCTACGAATCTCAGTCACAGAGGTGGGCCTGGCCCAGTTACGGATAGCCTCAATCTTCGCCAGATTCACCATAATGCCATCTTTTGGCACCAAGTCCCCCAAGAATGCTACAGACTCAAGCCAAAACTCGCACTTTAAGAACTTGTCATAAACATGATGATCTCTCAAAGTCTGGAGCACTATCCTCAAATGATGATCATTCTCACTTTGGCTCCGCGAGTATACCAATAAATAATTGATGAAGACTATAAAAAATGAGTGAAGGTACTGCCTGAATACATGAGTCATCAAGTCCATGAAGGTTGCAGGGGCATTAGTCAATCCAAAATACATCACTATGATCTCATAATGGCCGTAATGAGTCCTAAGTGTGGTCTTAGGGATGTCTGTTGCCCAAATCCTCTACTGGAGGTGATCGGATTTTAGATCGATCTTAGAAAACACCTCGACACCCTGAAGCCAGTCAAATAGGTCATCAATATGATGTATGGGGTAGTATTTCTTCACCATCACCTTGTTCAGCTGTCTGTAATCAATACACATCCACATAGTACTGTCCTTCTTTATCACAAAAAGGAGTGGGGCACCCCCCAAGCGATACACTATGCCAAATGAATCCCTTACCTAAGAGATATTGAAACTAACACTGAACTCCTTGAGCTCTGCGGGGGCCATACGGTACAGTGAGATAGAAATATGACGAGTACCCGGCTCAAAGTCAATGTCAAAATCAATATCACAATTTGGGGGTAGGACAAGCAAGTCGGGAGGAAATGCATTAGAAACTCTGGACTATGGGCACTGCATCAATTGTAGGGCCCTCCCTACTAACATCTAAAGATCTAATCCACTACTAAAGAATGACCTACTTGGGTTGAAACATGTAACAACACTGCTAAGAGACTCAGGGCTCATACTCAATCGAGTAGAGAAATAAACAGACACATAAGAATAAGTCGATCCTAGATCAAATAATGTTAAGGAGGGCTGATGAAATAAAAGTATCATACATGTAATGACATTGTCGGAAGCCTCAGCCTCTACTCTAGCTACAGGTGTATAAAAGTGACCCTTGGCGCCTCTACCCCATATATCAACTCGGCAACCTGTCCTGCCTCCCCGGGGACCTCCTTGTACACCTTGATGACCACCCCGACAATCCTGATCCTGACCTCTTCTAGTTGGAGGCGCTGTTGCTGGTGCGGGTCTAGCTGACTGTGGAGCTGGTGTGGCTGACCTACATAGAGGACACTCTTTGGACCAATGATCGAGATACCTACAGTCATAACAACCCTGTAGTGGTTTGCTCAAAACTGGAGGCCAGCCACCCCAACCTGAAGAACCCAACTGAGTACCACCTCGACCCTGACTCAGACCGGCACTAGGGCCACCCTGACGGTGCTGGTCACCCTCTGTAGCATGAAGTGATGCCTAGAACGAGCGACTGGACAGACCATGCTGGAACCTCTGGTGGGGCCAGTCATGTGTATCCCTAGCCTTGAAATAGGGCCCATTACGACTATCATCCTGTCTGGCCCTCTTGCCGCTACCCCCTTTGGCCTCGCGACGGAGCTGCTCAAATCTGCGAGCGTGGTCCACAACATCAAGAAAGGAACACACCACTTAAACTATGGACTGAGTCTCTATACGTAGCTACAACATCAATCCTCTAACAGAAAAACCAAAACCTCTCATTCCCCGTCGCTAAGATCATAGTAGCATGATAGGAGAGCTCATGGAATCTAGTCTCTTACTCAAACAGAGTCATGGAGCCCTGCTCCAAACCCAAAAACTCATAACGAAGCTGATCTCTAACTCTTCGTGGTATAAACCGAGCCAAGAATTCTTTAGAGAACTTTGCCCAAGATATCGGTGGGGACCCAGCTGGCCTGGTCTCCAAGTAAGAACACCACCACTATCTGACAGACCCATCTTGGTGAAAAGCGGTGAAGTCGGCCCCTCTCACCTTTAACAGACCCAAAGTATGTAGCCGCTCTCGGAAAGTAGTAAAGAACACATGGGCATCCTCTCCAACAACCCTAGAAATCCTCGAAAGTGGCAATATCATAAACACCTCTAAAATTTTCTACTCTCGTAATGGTATAACCTCATCTAAAATATTCGGCTGAGTGATGGTTGGTGTCAGTGGCAACTGAATCTCTAGAGCCACTAGGGCATGTTGACCCTACGGTTCCAAAACTGGATCTGGGGCTGGAGCCTACTATTGTATACCCCCTATGGCAGCTAAAATCGGGGCGAGCATCACCTGTAGGTTAGGAGCGGCGGCTAGTGAGAATGGTGGCTGGGTTGATCCTGATCCCACTAGCTGAGGAGGAACATGCTCTACCTAAGGCTCCGCCTCTAGCTCCGGAGTCCTCTCTCTATCTCGAGCTAGTGCTGTAGCCCTGGCCTGACCTCTACCCTTAGCTGAGGCTCTATCCGCGGGCTCGAATGCATCACCCCCGTTTGCTCCTGCGCGCGTGCAAGCCATCGTGTGAAAGAGTGAGACATATTTGATTCCATGAAACCAATTTAGACATATGATGCACGAAAATGATACAAAATAGAGAATCTGCCTTACGATATCCTGTAGTCTCCAAAAGATAAGTCATAGACGTCTCCGCACCGATCTGTACAAGTGACACCAGTGAACCTTGGGCTATGATACACGTCATGACCCAATTCCTCGAATCATGATGATGCCTACCATAACCCACTAATTGGTAACCTACCCCATATCCCGGAATAACTAGTAATGGGTTTGAGTGTAGAAATCTAAACCCAACAACACAATAAGAATCACAAATGGAAGGGAGGAAGCAAGCAAAACTATATACAAATAAAAGATCCCTCCCAGAACCTTGAAGTCACAAGTACAAAGCTGATAACAAAATGAGTACAAGTCCCAAATATGGACCACAGAAAAAAGACGGTCTCAAAATGCAAAAGACAAGTCAATATATAAACACAGAAGTGTACTATGAGTACCAAGAAAATAGGTACACAATGGCAACATTGGTTGATTGAGCAAAGCAAAAGTAATATCAAATACGAGAATCTAATATACTAATAGAAATAAGTAGGAGGGAACACCTAATTGGTATGCACACGAGCATACTCACACAGAGAAGGAATGTAGCTAATTAAATCTGATCGGGCTCCCATAAAATCGGTAGGTACGCTCGTGCACAATATGAAAGTAAAACCCGAACGGACTCCCATAAGCCCAATAGGTGCAAAGAAGGGAGAGTTGAAATGAAGTAAGAGAGTCCGATTAAGTTTCTAAGATTACCACGACTTTCAAGACATGAACAGACCTAATCTATGTGCCCGAAGCTTACCCTAAGTTAATAGGGAGACAAGGACTTGAACCGAATGTATGTGAAGGATCAAGTACTTGAACCTATATTTGGAGTAACCGAGGACTTGAACAAAGGCTAAGGATAATCATAGACTTGAACCACATAAAATATTACCAAGGACTTGAACCTACGTTAAGGATAATTGTGGACTTGAACCACATAAAATATGACCAAGGACTTGAACCGAGGTTAAGGTAGCTACGGAGTTTAACCAAGGCTAAAAGTGGTGGTGGACTTGAACCATATCGATATATACCAAGGCAACGACTAGAACTCCACCTGATGGAGTAAACTGGGGACATGAACCACGAGTAGAGGTGAGTCGGTTTGAAATAGGATCAACTGTCAACCGAGCGTCACGGGGAGTACCCCTAAACCGAGTGCCATTAATAAATCACACTAGCCTGAACCGTATCCAACGACAATCTTCGAGTAGCTTCGAAACCAAGAATTTGAATACATCGGAATGCCGGGACAAGGAATTATGGATATAAGGTTCCAAGACCGATGTTACTACCAGGCTAAGGCCCAAACTATCTAACTCAACTCTGCTATATCAATCTATAGAGAGCTAAGTCGTATGAAGCAGCGTCGAAGATGTTTCAAGGCCTAACGGCTCTAAAATACCCAAGTCCATGGCAAATACTATTCCAAGCCTATAATAAGGCTAAAAATTATTTCGAATATGCACACAAGCAATAAAAAAGGTGCACCACAAGGTACAACTGATCAATAATTACATTAGACATGCTTCAGTATCTCGGAGTACCCGAAATTAGAGCCTAAGTCATGGTTTCTAGGAATTTAGCATGCTCACAGACCAATTACCCCCAAAATCACACAAATTAATATACAAATGCTAAATCATGCTCAATCTAAGGAGAGGGAAGGCATAGCCTACTTGTAGGCCGACCACACGCACTCCAAATCATATAGACGTAGATTTTCCCTTGCGTACGACCTCAAAACGCTGTCACGCTATCAAAAATAGAATCACAACGTTAATACGAGCATTTTGACACCAAAATCATAATTTTTAGAGTTGGACATAAAATTGGGCCTAAAACAGGATTGTGGGACCCGCGATGGGAATACCGAATGTCACACCGCAAAAATGTATAAACGCAATATGGAACTTTTATCCCCAAATGGGGCACAATTCGAGGATTGCAACAAAAGAAATTTGATCATGCAACGAAAATTTGATTTATGCGGAAAATCAAGAAGAGAGCATCCCCTTTGGGGCATAAATTACCTCAACACATCGATCTTCACACTTCTTCGAGCACTCCACAGTGAACCCACAAGAACATCCATCACTTTGAATCACCTAAACCGGAGCTCTACAACTCAAGAAATCAAAACCTCCATTTAGTGTCCTCAAATGCTTAATTTGTGCCATAAACTGATGTTAAATCCTTGATTTTAAGGTAAATGAATTGAAGAATAAAGCAATGATACTAACAGGCAAAAAGGAACAAAATAAATTGAAGAAATGAAGAAAGGAAACCTTGGTGATCGCTAAGAGCACTTGGCGAATCGCCGAGTGACTAGCTTGACCGCCTAAAGTTCCAGTGTGCCAGCCCTGAAGGAAGAAACCAAGTCAGCGACAAAAAAAGAGTAGTCAATGAATCGCCCGTCAGTTCCATGATGCAAAGAGAGATCTACCAAAGTTACAAAACTTGAGGATGCTGAGTGCCAAGCTGAAAACGTGATGGAAGAGATCAATGGGGGATTCGCCGAGTGGTTCGGCGAGCCCGACTTACTTCGTCGAACGTCCCTTTGTGGCTAAATTTTAGCGACTATAAATTAGATTTTGAACATTAATTTTAGTATGTTGGACAGAGTGGCGAAGGATAAAATTAGTTCAAAACACTTTTCTCTGTAGTTTTTCATAGTTTTGAAGAATTCTAGAATTCAATTTGGATATTTTGGAAGTGGGTTTTGAATATTCTGCAAATTGAACATTGTAAAGATTAAATCTCTCTTACCCAGTTGATGGCTAATTGATTCAGTAATCGTATTTACTCTTTTATGATGTTTGCCTAAAACCCCAATTCCTGTAGTGTGACCATGTGATTATGAGTTGAATTAGTTTATTTGTATTGTTATTCACAATTTTAAATGCTAAATTGAAGTGAGTTTAATCATTAATTATGGTTTAATTTATGAATTGTAGTTGCAAATGTAGTTCTAATTTTGTGTTCTAGGCTCCCTCGAGAGTGAGGTTTTAGAACTATGATTATTGATTAATGATTTGTAGGTGTTGTGTTGAGCTGGGTTTAGCTCGAGAGAGTGAATCCTAAACACAATCCTACCCATCTAGCTCGAAGAGTGGATGAATTAAGGTGTGGGAAGTTCTTCATTGTTATGCCTGTTGATGTTTGAAAGAAATCACTTGATTCGGGATAGTTGTTCGAGAGAAAGCTATCTTCCTTATAGTCTAGCCTACTCACTGATATTTAGATGTTTATTATTAGTTTCAATTACCCATATATCAAAATTTGCATATAATCGATCACATCTCGAGAATCCCTCTCCCTATTGTTACTTCAAAGTTTTTGTGACTGCTTTGTAGTTTATAATTGAAAACCAAAACCCCCATATAACATTCATGTCACCCCTTTAATTTGATTCAATTCTTTTTCGATAATTTCTATTCCTATGGATGATTAGATCACGTTTGTACTTTCTAATTGAATTTGAAGACGAACCGCTCCCTGTGGGATTCGACCCCGACTTATTTGTTGGGTTTTATACTGACTAACGATCGTTGACACCTGATTAATGTTTCAAGAACACTTCATCCAATTCTGAGTGTCAACGATCGCTAGTCAGTAAAAAAGCCAACTAAATGAGTTGGGGTCGAATCCCACAGGGAGCGGTACGTGTTTGAGAATCTATTGGGAAGTTCGAATACGATCAAATCAGTCATAGGAATAGAATTTATCGAATAAAACATAATTCAAATCAGGGGGAGACACGAATGTCAAATAAGGGGGTTTTGGTTTTAATTATCAACTACAAACAGTGTAAATCAATACGAAATAACAATAATGAGATGGGTTCTTCGGATGTGATTCGATTATAGGCTAATATAGACAAACGGGTAATTGCAATTCTTAGAAAATAGCTAGATATTAGAGAGTAAGCTAAGCTATAGAAGGGATAAACTTTCTTTCGAACAATTTGCTCCGAATCAAGTTGATTTATTTCGAACATCAACAAACATGCAAAACAAGACCAGCCCACACCTTAGTCCATTCACTCTCTTGAGCTAAATGTGTGGGATTGGGTTTAGGATTCACTCTCTCGAGCTGAACCCATGTCAACCCAATACCCACTGACCATCAATTAATAATCTTAGTTTTCAAACCTCTCTCTCGAGGAAGCCAAAATCACAAAGGTAAAACTGTATTTGCAACTACAATTCTTAAATTAAACCACAATTACTGATTGAACTCACTTCTAAACAACATTTAAACAAAAAATTAGCAATACCCATAAACTACATCAATCCATAATCACATAATCGCACCCCAAGAATTGGGTTTTAGCTAGACATTATAAAAAGATAAAAGTCGTTACCAAATTGAGTTTCCATCAACTAGGTAAGATTGATTTCGTCCTTACAATGTTCTAATTCGAAGGATATCAAAGATCCACTTCTAATTTCTGGCAAGTGAAAAACCTAAATTCTTCAAAGCTTAGGGAAAAACTAGAGAAAACTAGTCTCAATGCTCAGATTAATAATCACAATTAGATAGAATGAAAAATTCAATACTAAACAAAATGTTCAAATATTTATTTGTAGGTGCCAAAAATATGCTGCGAAGAGCCATTTGGCGCAGTATGTTAGGCTCGCCGAACCACTCGACGATCCTCCCTTTGGTCAATTCCATGGTCCTTCTGCCTTGGCATTCAGCATCCTAAAGGTCTATACCATTAGGCGATCCAACACTGCCTCGTGGAACCACTCGATCATCCGCCGACTGCTCCTTTCTCTCGCCAAATTGGTTATTTCCTTCTGCGCTTGGAACCCTGGAACTTTAGGCGGAAAGTAGCCATTCAGCGACTCGCCAAGTGCTCTTGGCGAACACCAGGCTTGCTTTTGTTCATTCTTTAATCTCGCTTCATTCTGCAAATTATTGTCCTTGCTTTGTTCCTCAATACATATACCAGAAATCAGGGGTTTTACATCAGTTACTGGTAAAAAATAAGCATTTGAGGACAATAAATCATTGTAAATAAACCCTTTAATGAGTCCAAATCACGAACTCATCAACACCCCCAATTTAAACTTTTTCTTGTCCTTATGTAAAACTCAAGTTCAATAGTTCAAAAATGATGTCTCAAATAGTGCTACACAAGACTTAATCATGAATGGACACAAAAAGACTCAACTTACTCATGGAAAGATCAATTGTGCACTCAAAGTTTCAAGTTGTGACTCACCATTACCAAAGATTCCCAAGTTCACAATACCTGCTTCAAATGGAAGTTCAAGCTCATCAAAGGTACTCAAATGTCCTCACACAAAGAATGATTCCATATTCACACACTATTCTTTAAAAATTTAAAGCTACGGATCACATACAACCCTCACACTCAAAAAGATGAATAAAGGCATGACTTCACCCATAGGTTTGCCCTTATATTCCAACTAACATTCGTTTCAGCTCACTTAAGATAAAAAAGGTCTTTTCGAGGCTTGTAATGGGGCTGATTTTAAAGGTATGGTCATTTAGGCTCAGTGGTTGCTATCCTCATGAAATGTGGTATGAACATCACTTTCTTTATTTTTCTTCAACATATACACCCATGCTCAAAATTTACCCCATTATTCATTTTCCATGAAATACCGGACATCCCATTTCTTTTAAAACATTCACAACTCTATTTCTCAACTTTTTCATTCTTTTTGTTTTTCATTCCTCTTTTCTTTTTCTGTTTTTTTTTTGTATGTAGGGTTCCATTTTTCTCAAAATCATAGATCAAGGGGGACTTCTTTGCACTTCTTGATTTACTTTCTCTTTTCACCACGCCCCCACGGGTCTGAAGGCACTGCCCTTCTTCTTTCACTTGGGTACCAACTCCGTATGTTGTATAGAACTCCCAGACCTATGTAGGAATATAGGGGCCTCGGGAAATGGTGAACTGCTCGAACCGATGAAACTGGAGTGTGTCCCTCACAGTGGAGTATCTACCTACTAAGCCCTCAGTGGATAAAAATTTCTCCTCAAGAATTGTCCTCAACCCATCGGCCTTTAATCTGTTGAGTAGCTGGGGAAGATAGCCCTATACTGGTGGCACTGGGACCAAAGTCAGTGCCGGAGCTAGCACTGCATCAGTTGTAGGAGGGATTGCTTTTGGAACTCTCGATGAATCTGGGCGAGACCTAGAATGGATATATGCTCGCTTGGACTGTAGAGGCTGGTAATAATCAGGCTCGGAGAATACAGCTTGGAAGTCAAAAGGGTCCTCCTTGCTGCCGGAGTTGTGCTCTGAAACCTCAGATATGGGCCTCTTGCCCTAGCCTTTTCCGTTGCCTCAATTGGGAGGTGTCGTCTTTCCCTTTTTAGGGGGATTTGATGCACCTTCATTAATCACTAAGCCCCGTGTTCTTTTACGGTTAGGCATGACCAAGTTGGTTCTAGCCATATCTGCAAAAACATTATAGAAAGTTAGAAACATTTCAAGACATCCCAGAAATCATATTGCAGACAGACTGGTCGAACTGATCGGTGAGTTGCCGAATCACTTAGGCTAGCCAGATCGGGCTAACCTAAATAATTGGCTCAAAAATTCCAACAAAAATTTGTATGTCGGCGATGGGAGAGGCCTTTTGACAATTCGGCGAGTACAAATAAACCCGCCGAAAGTTACAATGTACTTTAAGTGTTAATGCCACAAAAATAACGATCAAAGAAGACTTTCGGCGAGTTGCCGAGTGAACTCGGTGAACTCAGTCTTCTCGCTGAAAGTTACAAAACCAAAACTTAACATTTGCATGAAATTAAAGGCGATCAAGCGGGATTCGACGAACTGCCGAGTGGTTCGGCGAGCTCAACCCAGCTCACCAAACTGCCTAACGTGCCTACTTTCTACCCCGACTTCCAAAATTAACCCCGGAGCCCCCGATAACAAAATCAAAAGCATGAATTGTGTTCCTCTTTTAAGTGTGAGCGTTGCATCTAATTCCTGATCTTCAAATGATTAAATATTTGTGTGTGAAAATGGAATCATTCTTTGTGTGAGGGCATTTAGATACTTTTGTTGAGCTTGAAGTTACATTTGAAGAAAGTATTGCGAGCATGAAAATCTTTGGTAATGGTGTGTCACAACTTGAATCTTTGAGTACACAATTGATTCTTGCATGAGTAAATTGAGTCTTGTTGTGTACATTCACGATTGAGTCTTGTGTAGCACTGTTTGAGACATCCTATTTGACTGCTGAACTTGAGTTTTACTTGAGGACAACCAAAAGTTTAAGTTCGGGGTGTTGATGAGTCCAAAAATTGGACTCATTTAGGGCCATATTTAAATATAATTAGTGTCCTCAAATGCTTCTTTTATATCAATATTTGATGAAAACTCTTAAGTTTCAAGTATTTGAAGATTTAAGGAGAGCTTGGACACTATGTCACAAAAATGAATAAAAAGGCTAAAAAGAATGAAGAAATGAGGAGCTGAGCATCGCCGAGTCCACTTGGCGAGTCGCCGAAGGGTCTTACCTCGGCTTTTGTTCCAGTGTGCTGAGCCCTAAAGAAAATGATCAAATCAGTGGTGAAAAGGAGCAGTTGGCGTGTCGCCGAACAGTTCCGCGAAGCAGTACTATATCGCCCAATGGTCCAGGATGCGAAGATGATGTAGGCAAGAATAGAAGGTGATGACCTCCACCAAAGGGTGAATCGCCGACTTGATCGGCGATTCCAACTAACTTAGCCGAGTGATCCGCCGCAACACTATTTTCTGAAAACTATAAATACTAGTTGTAGAGTTTATTTTAGATATCAATAAATTACTATCATCGAATATCAATTACTACTATCAGATACAATATTTTACTCTCAAGTTTGAGAGGGTTTTGAAAAGAAGAAGAAGAAGAAAAGGGTTTCATCTCTTTTAATTTGGGAGTCGGTCTCTTGGATTCTTCATTCTTGACCTAAATTGAGACTTAAATCTTCATACCCATTTGAATGCAACATCATTTATGTATAAATTTATGTCTCTTGATTTGTGACTAAAAACCCAATTCTTGGGGTTTGATTTCGTGAATATGGGTTAGATTAGTTGTTGGGTCTTGCTTGTTGATAGTTTAAATGTAGTTTAATTTTGATTTCGTTTAGTAGTTGTGGATGAATCTAATGGATTTGTAGTTTCAAATAAAAGTTCACTCATGTGTTTTCAGCTTGCTCGAGAGAGAAGTCACGAAACCAAGACTACTAAATTGATGTCCTATGGAGTGGGTCGACATGAGGTTCAGCTCGAGAGAGTGAACCCTAGTCCCATATCCTAACACTCAGCTCGAGAGAGTGAGTGGGGTAAGGCGTAGTCTGGTTTTCTGCGGCAAGTGAGTGTCCGAAAGGAACCCATTTGAAACAGGGTAAGTTGCTCGAGCGAGAGCTTATTTCCATTTACAGCTTACCCTAGTCAAAATTACTCTATTAGTTTTCTATAAAAAGCATGTACCCAACAATCTTATTTATCCCTATTTCCGATCACATCCCAAGAATTCCCCTCTCATCCATACATTTCTTTGTTATTTTTACTATTTTTGCAATACTTGTGACAAAATCCCCAAATCGATATTTGACACTTTTGTGACACCTCCTTTAATTTATTATGTTTTTAATAATTAATCTCTTTAGATATGACTAGTTAGAACTAAATTTCAGTTTGCTGCTAATTCTCAAAATTGCTCCCTTGGGATACGACCCTAACCCTCGGTTGGGTTACTATATTATCATCGATCGTTGACACTTGCATCGGAAGTTGTGTCGTTGATGACGAGAAGCATCAATGTTTCCTCCTTATTTATGTGAATTGCAAGCATAATGGGCTGATAGAGTTAGTTCACCCCTCTTATGATGTTTTGAAAACGTCCTAGCTTGGAGTCGATAGTTCCTCCTTGGTTATATGCATTGCACCATTAGGTTGCGTTGTTAGTTCCTCTCCAACTCTTTTAAAACCAGTTTAAATATTATTCGAGGAAGAATGATCCCAAGGGGGATATATTGTAACATCCCATATGCAAAAAACCAAATACCAGATTTTTCAGACCTTCTAAGTGTCATTCACGAAGGGCCAACCAAGGCCCGTGGTGTGGCCCACAAACCGTAGGTGGGTTTGTGGATTGACCGCTCAGAAAAGGTCCATGCATGGACGATGATGGCACCTACAGACCGTTTGTGGGAACATGCTCCATGGTCCAGTGGCCCGTCGACCGGTCAAAACACTCTGAGCACCAACCACAGATGTGCAGGACGGACCATAGGTCCACCCACGGTCTGTCGGTGGTGGGTCGTGGGCCAGCTACTGGAAGTTACTATCAGTGGCAGTTGGGTCTTTTCCTAATTAGTTATTTCCTATACTATGTCGTTTTGCCTATATTTAGAATCCCTATATAATTCTTTTTACCCCCAAATTAGACCCATTTAGTTCATTCTTCCAAATTCACAAAAGAAAACCAACTCCTCTCAAATATTCTCTCTCTAGAAACTTGAAGAAGAAAAAGAAGGATTCATCTAGAGTTACATGATAAGGGTTTCCTCCATTGAAGGCTAGCATTTTCATTCTTGGATCCCTTCCATCCAAGGAGTTCCTAAATCTCTCTATTTCAAAAGGTAGAATTCCCCAATTAGCAACGGTTTTCATCTATTATCGTGGGATCTTAAGATTATTGATTTAAATGAGTTAATTATGATCTGTTATGCATGAATTGATGAGTTACAATGCTTTTATAATGAATATCCCTATGAACCCATGTGAGCCCTATGTTTTCAAGTTATGAACCCTAAATTTAGGTATTTTGATCTTCAAGGAAGAGTACTATGGAATTGAACATGTATTACTAGTTTTACATGAATTTATGATGAAAACTATGTCTACCCTATGCTAAGCATTGAAGATTGAAAGTACATTTTGAATTCAAGGAGGTAAATTTATGGACTTATGTATTTTCTTATGAAATCCATTCAATTGTTTTGAGATGAGCTTTGAGAGTAAAGTTCCAATTAGTTGTGTTGTGAAATGATATTCTTACTTAAACACGTCAACTAGCAAGATATGAAAGGTTTTTCTCACATAGAAAGGATTCTTAGGTTGAAAGGCTTTTTCACCTAATTGAATCAAATACTAGGAGCTATCTTATTGAAACTAGCTTAAATTGGTAGGCCAAGGGCATATTTTCATGAGTAATGAAGTCAACTAAGAAATGACCATTAGAAAGGATTCTTAGGTTGAAAGGCTTTTTCACCTAATTGAATCAAACACTAGGAGCTATCTTAATGAAACTAGCTTAAATTGGTAGGCCAAGGGATATTTTCATGAGTAATGAAGTCAACTAAGAAATGACCATTCCATGGGAATTATGCTTACCACCGAGTGGATATTGAATATGAGATGGAAGCTCTCACATAGTAGAGTCCGGTTTTCCGATGTAATCTCATTAGATGGGAGCTCTCACATAGTAGAGTGCAGGTTCCTAGTAGCAATCTCCTTATCCCATAACTATGTGCAGGCATAGGTTGATTAGCTAGTGGATCCACTTAAGCTAGAAGTTTAAGGTTCTACCTTAGGAAAGTAGAACACCTTTTTTCGGTGTGGGGTAGGCACCTGATTCCATGTTATAGCTCACATGGTCTCATGTCGGTTAGGGATATTTCCCACAATAAGATAATAATGAACTAAGACATCTTAAAGAAGTATCTAGTTGTGTTTAAGGAATTTAAAGAAGAAGTTAGCTTGCATTGATCATTATTTACGACTTCTGATTTCTAAGTCTTTCATATGATGGTTTAGTTGATCAATTGCGTGTCATGAAATAAAATGTCCCTTTTTAGCATGTTTTAAATGTTTTATGCATGACTATCGTACTTGGTACATTTTTTTGTACTAACGCATACTCTTACCTACATTTTCCCCAAATGTACGGTCCGATAGACATGTTTCCGAGTCTCGTGGCTAGTTCTGGAGTTCATGATTTCCCAAGTTTGGTGAGTACTCATGTTTTAAGGACGAAGTTATTGTATCAGTTTCTTTCTTATATTTTCTTTTTGGACATGATGTATGGGCTAGGCCCAATTTCATTCTATTGTAATAGATGTCTATGTTGAGACAAGAGTCTAGATTTCTGCTTTTCGTATTTTTAAAATGTTTTGGACTTGGACTATTATTTTATTCTTATTGTTTTATGTCTTATGTTATGAGAGCTAAGTTTCTTTTATGGGAAACGGACCGCAGCGCAACAACTCGAACTCGTGTCGGAGGAGTTTTAAGCTTGACCTAATACTCATGCAGTGGCAAGGACCCGCAACTCTCGAAAAGGAGTCCCTACAGGGTTCTATACGCCATGTTACATCTAGGTATGTAAGCTTTCATAGTGATGGGTTCATTTATCTTCACTCCAATCATGAGTTTCTTTATTAAATCCGTCCATGAAAATCTGTGTATTGAGGTACTTGATGAATTTCTTGAGGTTTCTTTCTTCATTCATTGTAAATGAGGTTTTGATGAGTTCTTGTGGCGAGGGTTATTGTTTGAGGATTGTTCTTGAGGAAATTTGAGAATATTTTTGGTTACTTATGTTGGGTTAACGAATCTAAGAGAGTTTGGAAGAAATCAATCGATTCTAGGTGAATGAGGGCCAAAAATTGAGAAGTAAAATTCATCGAAACTTTCTGGAAAAAGGATGGGGTGCACTCCCCTCAATGCGCCATCAGTGCACCAGAAACCAGCCCTAGTAATGGGAGGCCTAGCATGACGCGCCACCCTTGTGCCACAAGCGTTAGGCCACTTTTCTTCTTCGTTCTCGTTCCGTACTCGTTCCTTTGAATCGAGCTTTCATTCTATTCTTAATTCTAACCATTTAAACCTTCATTAATCATCAAGAGATATTATATATCATGAATCGATACTCTTGAACTTACAGTTCAAATTCAAGAAAAGGTTAAGAGTTATGTTTTAGAGATCCTTTTGAGTCATTTTGAGAAGTCTTTGACAAACTTTTAAAACTTGTTTTAATAAGTGAGTACTTGAGTATGTGGAGGAGGAGAGTTGAATTCATATTTTAAAAATGAATATAAAGGAACTAATTCCCAAGAATAACCATTTTACATTTAAAATGAGAGGAAACTTTGATTTCCAAATGATTTCATGAGGAGTTTTTGAGCACTATCTCTTTTAAGAGAACCTTTTGAGTAATAATCTCAAAGTTTGAGGATGGTAAAATGGTTTTCAATATGTGAGTCTGATTTATATTATTGGGAGTAGTATTGAGCACCGATATGAAGACGAGTTTAAATAACTCAAAGTCCTCATAAACCATTTATGCCAACATGGGTAAAGGGTGATGCTTTTTAGATGATTCTTTTTTTACTTTAAGCATATCATAGTGGATCCACTTAGTTGAGGAGATCTTATACTCTAGCAGGGTATAGTTGCGTTGGTGAGCGTCCTTGCTTCGGAGGGTTCCACATTTTACTTTATGTCCTGTTAGGATGTCGTGGTTCTTGTCCCTACTTCCATCATAGTTATTAGAGGAATTATAGACAGTAGTATTTTGAGGAGTCTTTTACATTTCCAATTGTTAATGTTCAAGGCTTGAGTTGCCACTTTTGGTCAGTTGAATGTTTTTCTAAATATTCTCAGATATTTGTTTTGAGACTTTGAGTTAAATCTTCGCATTTGAAGTTCCTATATTTTTGAGTAAGTCTTTCGCTAAGTACTGATCAAGGCCAAGGGTTCGCTTTGGGACCAAAAATAGTTCTTGAGTGCCAGTTACACCTAGGATGTAGGCTTGGGGTGTGACTGCAAATGTCAAAGTGAAAAATATTAAAGTCATATTACTCTTGGCCTAAAAAACAACGTTAGCTTTGGACTATATCCTTACACCTTGGTATACACTAAAAAAAGTAAATACAATTTTCGTCATTAAACGTGTATCTATTTCAAGAAAAGAAAAAAAATACATTTTAATCCATTGAAATTTATATGTTCTTAATAATATATTCTAAGAATAGAATTATAAATCCTAATTCTTTTTTAAAAAGTTATAGAAAAATATACCTTTGAAGTTTATGCAACATTTCTACCTAAGCTTTTTATGCTTTGAACTTGGTCTAGGACTCCTAACATTTGGAAATAATTTTATATAAATAAATGATTGATCCAATCAATTAATTTGTATTAGAAAAAAATGTTTATTTATTAGCTCGGGTGTAACTGTTTCAACTATTGCTAGCTCGGAAGGTACTGACACCTCACTGTATCTGCCTAATATACATTCCTTCCTAAGAAAATGTTACAAATAATAATATTAATAAAATCTAAAATATTTTACTTCGATAATAGTTTATCACTTAATAATAACAAAAATAAAGAATTTATCAGCTAATCATTAGAGGAGAAGCATTGGCAAAACTAGAAACAAATATATCATTGGATTCATCGATCTAGTATCCATTATAGAGTGAAAAATGAAAAATTTTAGAAATAGGATTATATTAATCCTTACTACTACGGAATAGTGCACCTACACGTCTTCATAGATGTTATCTTTCAATTGGATGTCTGGGAACTAATTATCATCTTTCAATTGGATGTCTGGGAACTAATTATCAAAACTTTAGATTATCAGTATACATGCTTCGTAAAGCAGTCAAACAAATGTATCACTACGAAAAACGAGACAAGTCCTGGTAAGGATTAGTGTTTACGTACTTTTTAGTGAGATCCTTACATAAATAGTCGATATTTATTCACTATTAAAAATTTTTAATTGGTATACATAGATTATGCTCTGATCAAATATGACATAAATATTGTATATATATATATATCATTTCTATTTCTATGGTTATAGAAGCGCCACTATAGTTAGTTTTGGGCTGGTCTATGTATGGGCAAATGATGGTTTATAAAAAGATCCAGCTCATATCTTTTGTTGTACTTTCAAATTCTCAACCTACTTTTAATAACACATCCCAATAACAATTTATTTTATTCATGGAATAAGACAAATTTTCTATAAACTCTAAAATAAATGTCACCTATTTTTTTTAAGTTATTAATTGCCTATATTAACAATCTAGTGCAATTTCACAAATGATATTTGAGAAGAAGGGGTATACACAGATCTTACCATTTGTGCATATGATAGAAATTAGGATGTTTCTGATTGATCCTCAACTCAACAAACACATTAGTATAATAGATCTAAAAAATAAGAGTTGAAGTTATCAAACACATATTAATTAATTAAGAATACTACAACTACTTCTTCCAAGAGTGAACATCTACTAAATATTTAAACATACCACACAACTAGGGGGAAAACGAAATAATAAAAAATAATGACGAAGAATCCATCTATGATTTTCTGCCTTAAGCTAGGATACTCATAAGGCTTCTTATTGTGACAGAAGACTATCAAAACTACATCTACATCACACAATACAACCAGTTTTCTTGCTTTTTTCATCAGGCCGTTCCTTCTCTTTGAGAAAGTAACTTGCCTCTTAGATGATTTCCCAATTCTCTTCAGTACAACTTTCCCTCTCCCCATTTTTCTTTCTATTCCCTTCCTCTTACTATCTTAAACAAGGGTGATTGGTGATTAAGGAAGGAGAAAGGAGTCAGGTGTTTATATAGGAATGTTGAATGCTTGAAACATTGAAAGTGTTACTACATTGGGAAGGGAACTTGGAAAGGAAATAATGTGGTATTTATGTGACATCAAACTATCTTACTATGTAGGTTTCTATAGAAAGACAAGTTTGGCTTTAACATTTAGGTGAGATGATTAAAACTTACTCGTATGTGGTATTTATGCGACATCAAACTATCTTACTATGGTTAAGTTAACAAGTCAAGTTTATCACGTGTCGATTAACTATGGTTTAGAAAAAGAATATATAAGTTAAGGATGTGACACCATCTCCTTATTGTATTGATGCAAACATCGGGTACAAGTACAAATTTACCCAGGTTGGACATATGTAGTCCAACTTGCTACATTTTAATTCATGTATATAAATTGGTTTAGGATATGTTTCATACGACGAAATTTTTTCTCTGAAAAGAAAGTTATTTTCTAGAATTTCATTGTCAAAAAAATTATGTAGTGTCTTTCGTGATACTTTAGATCAAGTTGATTGAATTTTTTGATTGTGAAAAATCATTTAGTAATCATGGTGCAATATAGTGAAATCGTAGTTGTTGTTTAATCTTGTAATATTAAGTTTTAAAAGACTAGTTTTGGAATGTTATGGAATATTTCCTTAGAGAAATTGATTGATAAACCCGACTCTTGTTTGGGGTAATGGAAAATCCTCATGGTAGATGAATTTCTCTTTTCCACAAACTATATATACTTTGAAAGATGCAAATCATATTTTCTGTAAACCTTAGATATTATATTACTGAATAGAAACATTTTTCTCAACACTCATAATGTGTATTTATATGATACAGATAGATCATAGGAGGAGGATGAGCCAATGGAAAAAGTAACTAGTTAACATCACTTATGATCACCTCGACCCAATAATTATTTCCAATCAACCTCAATTTTGACTCTCCCCATTATCCCTTCATTTCCTCTATTACCCTTTAGTTTCTGTTAACTATAATGGGCAGATTGTTAAGAGATAAAGAATTTATTTCTTATGTTAATTCTTGTTGGGGATAGTTTGGCAAAGGCTACCACATTTGAAAAGGGAAATATAGGGGGAAATGATATTTTCCATGTTTGTCATGGTATGTATAATATTAACTAGATATAGGACCCCGTGCCAGCACGGGGCCCAATATATATATATTTTTATTTTAATTTATGTTATATTATGAAATTTGAGAAGTTATTGAAAATTTTATATGATTTTAAAAATATTTTAAATTGTTAGCTATTGTGATTTGTAGTACTTTTTTTTTACATAATTTTGAAAATAATATTTATTACTCTGTTTGTTGTAATTTATGTGGCACACACAGAATTTCAAATATTAACCATTTTTTATATGTCTCTTTAATATATTAAGTTGTTAATTATTGTATTTTATAGTACATTTTGAACCTAATTTTTTAATAATATATGTTATTTGCCATGTCCCAATTTATGTGGCATTAATTGATAGATTTGTTGGAGTCGAGAGATTTATTTTGTTAATTATTGTAATTTATAGTTTCTTTTTCGTCAATTTCAAACAATATATGTTGTTAATTGATAGAATATTTTTAATGTAATTTTAAAAAAAAAATATGTGTGACTCTC
>JAJOOI010012214.1:0-30153 GCA_029582585.1 Solanum bukasovii
TAGTAGTACGTTATTGTAGTGTAGTATGAAAATCCTTTCTATATAAAGGACGGATATGTAACTTAAAAAAGCAGGCAATGCCTGATATATAAAACACTCTTTTCAAAAACCTCTCTACAAAAATTAAGTATTTAGATAAATGGAGCAACAATCTGAAATCCAATCAGATACTTCAGATAGCATGAATAAGCAAGAAATAAAGGTATATTGTTAAAAAATATGCGGAACTAATTTCATATATTCCTGAATATCATATATATGATTTAATAAATTTATGTTAGTTATTATGTATTAGAATTATTTGAATAATGATTTCTAGTTTATTAGCACACTGGAAACAGGGAGAAAACTTCTATACTATGCCATCCTAATGTTGAAACCGGTATGCGAGGAAACCATTTAGGGGAGTAAACAAAGTTGAGGCGCTGATAAGAAGGAAGTATCCGCTAAAGTACGATGCTAGTAGTGACAGGAAAACATGATAAACAAATAATCTGGTTCATAATGATCTAATATGAATTTAATCAATTATGAATATGGTAGGAAGGAATAATTTGAAATAAAAAACCTGCATGATAAAAAACATGACTACATACGTTCATGATGAAATGATAAAAGACTATAAAAATTTAATCTTATATATACTTAAAGATATAAAAATAATTGAATTAAGAAGAATCATATGGGAAAAATATTTAATGATGACGAATCAGAAGATATATTGAACCAACAATGGTATGAAATAGACTTATATGATTTAGACTACGAAAGAATAGAATGGTACGATTTAGAAATTAATTCAGACTAAAATGAACTACGAATATTTACAATGTTGGACAGAATCTATGGAAGATATCAAACTGTTAAAACAATTAATGGAAGAAAATTTATATATGTATCAAAGAACCCAAGATATGTTATACCTAGAATATATCATAAATAATATTAATGAAATACTCAGATTAAACCAACTATCGGAAGAATATTACAATAAATATTATTATTACATTTTACCATGAATTTCGCAAATACAAAAAATAATATTAAAGAAATATCAAGATTAAGACACCTAGCAAAAGAATATTATAATAAAATCTTTAAAATAAATTACTCACCTACCACACTACCACACTACCACCTACCACACTACCACTTTCATGAATCCCTCAACTACCAGTTCCGCACTGTGTGGTGGTTGGTTCAGGTTCACTTTTGGTTGTAGCCGGTAATGATTTATAATTTTATTGTAGTTATGTGAGAAAAGATTTTTCCTGGTGGTTATGTTATGGTTTAGAAAGTTTTTGTCCAGATTGGGTTCATGGGTCAATCTGTGACTTGATAATCACTTTTGATTTGTTGATCTGCCAATTTTTTTTTCTAAAGTTCAGTTCTTGATGTTGATCTTAATGGAATGTTCTTAAGGATGAGTGCACTTGGAGAGATGAGCACGACTCTGGAAATTATACCTCCGGCTCTTGGTATCATTTATTATTCTACTTTCTTTTACTTAATGTTCGAGGACGAACATGGTTTTTTGTGGTGGATAATGTAATGACCCAGAAGGTCATTTTTTAAAAACCTTCATAGAAATTACTGTTTTACCCATCCCGATAGTTGCTCCGAGTCATTTCTTGATCAATCAGTGAAGTTGGTTTGAAAATTTTGAACTATTCAATAACTACGATTAGTTAATTGACAAATATTTATTAAATAATTAATTTAGTTGATAATAATGGGCCAAATCTAAAATTTACTTAAAATCCTATACTATTTGGCCTATATATATATATTAAAATAAGTTAATAGAATTTCACTTTTAGTACATAATTATTTAAAAAAAGAAAATAAAGAGAATAGGGATAAACCTTGTGCAGTGTGCGGCGTTAATGAGAAGCAACTAAGTGCTTCAGGTAACAACTATTGAAATTTATTGGTACCTTATGGCATTTATGTGGTTGGGTGGAAAAGAAAGTAAAATGCAATTTGCACATGTACAACGTTCTTGAACTTAGGGACAAGTATAATGTTGCAAGTTGAATTGATGGTTAATTGTTACGTAGTAATTATTAGGTAATTATTAAATAATGATTGAGAAGTGATGGAATGAAATTAAAGCACTGTAGCGGGTTGAAATTTTCCGTTTCGTTGTTGAGTGCAGATAGTATACGGAGTTATAATTTTTTATCCTCTTTTATCACATTATGATTTAAATTGTGGTATATTAAGATAGGTAATTAGATATCAGGTGTATTGTATTGTATGAAAATTATTATATTTATGGTATTTGAAAAAATTAAGACTTAATCCTAAGCTTGAAAGTCAGGAACTTGATTATAAATTTGGGGTGAGTTTTTGGGTCTAAGTTAAACATATAGTAATATGAGTGTTGTTAGTTTCGAAACCTTACTGTGATTATTTATTTGAATAGAGTGAATTGATTTGGAAGCCCACCGAAAGGGGAAGAGTCAAGTCCCGGAGTACTTGTTCGATTGTTTAAGGCAAGTGAATTTCTAAACCCTTGTTAAGTGCATGTGGTATGTGTTGAGGAGTAATGAGACTTGGTGATGGGTTGACTTGTCCATATTGAATAATTCTAATGATGAAAAAGGTGTAATAAAAGTCAATGTGATTAATTGTTGGTGTGCGATGTGTTGAGAATAGTTTGAAAGTCTTATTGACTCATTGTTGATGTTGTATCACGCTTGTGTTGTTGTGAATTGTGCATTATCATGAAAATGGTCATCTCCTCATTATTTATGTGAACGTGTCATTTGCATTGGTTCCGAGACATGGTTGTGATATGTGTTATGTGAATTGAGGAAGAATAAGAAATTAAAAGAACGTACCATTTCGAGGGACGTGTCGTACCTCGCGACAAATACTATTATCGAGGGACGTGTGATACGTCGCGACAGATACTATTATCGAGGGACGTGTCGCGCGCCGCAACATATTTTATTATCAAGGGTAGCGTCGCACGCCGCGACGAATGCATGGACATATATGTCCCCCATGGGTCCCAGACTAAGAGACACCATGTGTGTATCACTAGGTTAGACATGCATCACTATACTTGACATGACATTCCATTGCCTTGCACATCTTTTTCATTAGTGAACTTATATTGTGTTTTGACGATCTTGTGAGTGCCTTTCTGTGGAACTTGTGATTGATTAATATTGAGCTTGTCTTTGAGGATATGTAATTGTTAGAGTGTTATTGTTGAGTTGTGTGCTATGTAAATTGTGAACTATTAGGTTGGACTGATTTTATGCAGGTTGTAGTTGTGGAGGTGGTGATTGATAAATATTGTGTTGGTTGTTGAGGATATATAATTGTTAGAGTGTTGTTGTTGAGCTATGTGCTATGTAAATTGTGAACTGTTAGGTTGGGCAGGTTTTATGCAGGTTGTAGTTGTGGAGGTTCGGTTGGGTGTAAGGAGTACCCATATTCTATTCCATTAGCTTGTGTTTAAAAGTTTACTTGTTGAGTACCGTGTGATTTGGTACACACCCTTTACTTCTACATTTTTGTAGGTTACAAGCCCAGATCTTTGTGATACTTTCTATTCTCTTCTTGTCCGAGGCTTCCTATGGAGATTTGTGAGGTAGTTGTTTGTCACCTCAGCAGACCTTCTTTTTCCTTGTTTATGATTTTGTTCTATTCTGGATAATCTTTTCATGAGCTTAATTTATAAAAATCTGATATTTAGACACCAGGTACTTATCAAGGGAGAATCAAACTTATCTAACCCAAAGAAGAACAAGATCAAGTAACCACCCAACAAGCGGTACACCCCAGGATGCAAAACATTTAATAGCACTGCCAAATAACTATAACTATTTATGGAAGCTCTTCTATAAGTTCTCATAAGAAAGGTCATGCGTGTAGAACCACTAGTATACTTCAACTATCCCAAACAACACCAAATCTGACATAACTGAACTGACCAAATCTGCCCAAAAATGTCACCCTACTAAGAGGACAGTCATAGGTTCGGTACACCCGATCCACCACTAGGGATCCACCCATAGAAGTGAAAACACACATGTGCATACGTAGTGAATCAAACTCTAAATAATGTCCAGAATGAAGAAGGTGGTCACATAATAAAGTACAGAACCAAGGTCGAATAACACAAGATACTCCTTCCATAGTGCCTATATCAAACATTTACATTCATCTAACTCCATCTCCTTGACTTTTAGCCACCCACAATCAACCAGTGTAGTCCCCATTACAATCTTACACATCCTCAATTAATCAAACCCCACATACTTCTCACAGTACTCCACTAATACCAACACTCTTAATACAAAAAAAAACATCATAACCACACCAACCATTTACCTTATTCTCAAACCGTCACTAGTATCAAAGTCTTCTTAGCAAACACATTGTAGCCTCCAAAATTTCAAACTATGGTTCCTTCTCTTTCCATTTAAGCATTACATGATAAATATGAGTCCCACCAAGGTTGATAGCACTAATTACAATCTGATAGTACTTTCTCATCGAGATAAAGCTATTGAATCACGTCAACTGTTAACTCCACACAATCTTTCACATACCAAGTTTCAACTATTATTCAAACCATCATATACATGATACCAACACTAAAAAAATTCTTGGTCACTCTAGTAATTTTGTATACTATACACTTATAACCTCTACTCACCATTAAATGCTTATGTAACACATCATAATAGTCTGTATCATCCCATGAACAAAGTAGTTTCAATCACCTCGAAATCCTTATTAACCATGTAGAATTGTAGGTCCACACCGTTGAACACCCATAAGTCACCTATCATAATTTGAACAATCTAGCTTGACATAACCACATAGAATCTTCCACACATTGTTGCTTGTCACCAAAACCAAAACTCAATCTTTATAAAAGTCATTAATAAACCCCTAGTAAGTATGTGTCGAACCAGTTCATATCTCTATCTAAACTCAAAGGCACAAATCCCTACATCTTTCAACTCCGAATCCAGGATTTATATGAGAGGTCTTATTATTCGTTCACCTTTCTTAAATTCTTTCCATGAAGCAATTTTCAAATACCTGAAGTCTTCAATACACTAGACTCTTGTTTCTTTCGCTGACTATCTTACCAATTTTATCCTTTTACCAACTACCCATTACATTTTTACCTTATACTCTAAACCAACGCTTTTAAGTGAAATCCTTCCTTAGGTCCTTTAAGAATCAAAAGTAACAAACTTTATGACCCAAACTATGTACAAATCCTTCAAAATAGTCAATACCCAATGCAATCGATCATTTCTTACCTTACCAATTCATACCCTAACAAAACATAGTACCACGAACGTTAACTCGCAATGAAAAACTTGAATTTTTTATTTCAACTATGTAGCCCAATCCCATAGCTTATACATTGAAGATTTTTATGAATTTATGTATCTTAGCTTGTCATTGATCGCCTCTCCATCGACCTTATCATATCCTTCGCTAAAAATCGAATCATACTCATTATCAAACTCAAAACCACAAAAGAACTTATCATCACACTCGAGTTGAACGTCTATACGCTCATTTCTCAAGTCTTATCCAATAGTTTTTCAACCTATTTAATGAACTCGTGTTACTATTATCATAACCAGAGCAAAGCAGATGAAACAACGCATCCCTTAACCGAAATCTTCCACTTCGTCTGAAGATACACCTTTAACCCTTGCAATCAAAGTAAATATCCTAGTTCTCTCCTCGTTATGAAAGCTAAACTGCATAACACTAATTCTTTTCATTTATGACTCTAACTCCTTTCAATTCTATTTGAGCGGTGTCTCAGCACCCCGTACAACTTTCTATGCAACCACACTACTCACCAAATAGTAGCAACCCACAACTTTAAATACATGCATGTCATTAATACCATTTATAAGTCATTTAACCAAAAATATTTATCATATAGTCGTATCCTAATTATAATCTATCGAACTCTTCTTACCATTATGCTTGGTAGTCATTACCATCATCACAAAGCATGCCCTATTATCAACATGACACCTTAAACCCACTTATATCAATCAAATTCAATGGACTAACCCAATTTCACATGCACTCTATTACTAAAATCCTCAATTGCCTTCACACAGGTATATTCATGAAGACTTCCTTCAACCATAAGCTTCTCATTTCGATAACGATCCACTCCTTTAGAGCTTACGATGAAATAACTAGTCCTTAGTTAAAATTCTCGAGATACACTTTACAACCTAAACACATTAATATTGTATCAAAAATCCACCACTAAAATCTCCTTATAAACAATGCTTAACTCAAGCGTCCGTAGTAACAAGCTAGTTCTTTTCTCAAATATGAATGCAACATCGAATCTCATTGTACGAGCATGTAATACAACTGATATCCCTTAATTAGGTAGTATTCATACTTGACAATCGACGTATCCATTTTCATATACCACACCGTGAATGTCTGTTAGATCTACCACTAGAACACCTCATACCTATCGAAAAGATTGTACCCAAATAGCCCACATATTTCTACCTGTTGAGTACCTGCAAAACATTATCAAATATGTTCAGTCTCTATCCTAATCAATATGCATTCTTTCTTAGATCAAGTCGATAGCAGAAGTAATACACTTCATAACTCTAACCAAATAAGAATCAATACTATTGTAGAAGTCGTATCATGACCTCTTTGATATACACTCAATCTATAAAATCGTAGTAGAGATTCTGACCTCAATTGGCGCAACATCATTCTCATCATACACTAAAAAACCCACACTTGTTATGACAACTTTACTAACTGTAGTTTCCAAAGTCACATTGTTCATTACCTAGCCATTTATTTAACCATTCTATCTCAAATTATCGAACCACTCCAGATATCGACGGTACCACACATGTATTATTCCCTCTACTGGGGTACCTAGCCTGAAAAAAGATGACACATTTATGAAGTTCTTCAAACCATTATTCAACCTTATCATTTGAATATCCTCAAAATGCATCATCGAGTCATCACCTTATTCAACCCTTTCAAATTGTTGAACATTCTTAATCTAAACACACATTCTTTCAATAACTCTACCACTCCCAAACCAGATCTAAACTCTGAGCCATACACGACACACAAACTACTCACATGAAGAACCACTGCATGACCCAAAAATGGATATGATGACACTCGTTTTTTCCCACCAAGACAAGTCAGTCTAATACTCAATTAATACAGTAAATGCAGAAAGTAAAACAAGGAAAGAAGAAACTAACACCATCTACTAATGTGGAAATCATAATCAACTCAAAATATAACCCCAAAACCTGGTAGTCACGTGTACAAGCCTCTAAAGTATTACAATTGAATCGAAAGAAGGATAAAAGTCTCAAATGACATTGCTTCTAGAATAGAACAAGATCATAAATAGGAGTAAGAAGGTCCGCTGAGATGACAAATAGCTACCTCACAAATATCCAAAAAGCCTCGGAAAATAAGAGAATGGAAAGTATCACAAAATCCAGGCTCGTAACCTACAAAAATTGTAGAAGCAAGAGGTGAGTACCAACCCACACGATACTCAGCAAGTAAACATCTAAACACAAGCTAAGGGAATAGAATGCGGGTAATCTTTTACATACCAATTGAACCTCCATAACTACAACCTGTATAAATCCAGTCCAACCTAACAGTTCACAATTTACAAAGCACACAACTCAACAACAACACTCTAACAATTTCATATCCTCAACAACAACACTCTAACAATTTCACATCTTCAACAACATGCTCAATATTCATCAGTGACAAGTTCCACAGAAAGGCACTCACAAGATCAGCAACACACAAGATCAAGTTCACCACTAATAAAGATGTTCAATGCAATGAAATACAATGTCAAGTATAGTGATGCATGTCTTACCTACCAATACACACCCGATGTCTCACAGTCCGGGACCCATGGAGAACATATTTGTTCATGCATCCATCACAACGTGCGATACGTCCCTCGATATATAGTATGCATCGCAGTGCGCAATACGTCCCTCTATATATAGTATATGTCACGGAGTGTGACACATCCCTCAAAATGGTACATCCTCTTATAACATAACACTTTTCACAACAATGTCTCAAAGCCAATGCAAATAACAAGTTCACACAAATAATGAGGAGATGGTCATTTTCATAACAATGCACAATTCACAACATCATAATCGTGATACAATATCAACAATTAATCAATAAGCCTTGCAAACCATTCTCAACATGTCACACACTAATAATTAAGCACATTGCCTTTTATTACCCCTTTTTCATCATTAGAATAATTCAATATGGACAAGTCGACCCATCACCAAGTCTCATTACTCTCAAACACATACCACAAGGAAATACACGATTCTATGTACTTAACAAGGGTTTAGAAATTCACTTGCCTCAATTAATAAACAATTCATTCCGGTACTTGAGCCTTCCCCTTTCATTGTGCTTCCAACTCAAAACAATTTATTCAAATAAATAATCACAACAACCTTTCAAAGCTAACACCACCCAAATCTATAATCAAGTTCCTAATCTTGATGTCAATTAATATGTCAACTTTCATATTTTCCAAATTTCAAGCATAGGATTAAGTTTCAACTTCTCTAATATCATAAATCTAATTGTATTCATATAATATGGTGTACCTACTAATTAATTACATATACCAATATATCAAAATTTGGATCTTAATATGATAACTTAAAAGAACAAAAATTTTAAAACATAAACTAGTTGATTATGATCTAGTGGCGAACCAAGAAAACAATTTACAAAACCTAAATCTATATCATACTCCCCCAATAATTAGCTATTAATTGTCAATTTGTCACTTATTATTCAATGATTGTTAGTCATTAATTTTACCCTTGGCAATAAGTTTCTGCCTCAAAATTCCAGCCGCCAACAAATCTATTCAATTCCTATATATTTATATATATATATATATCAAAATGTCTATATGCCCCATACATGTATACGAATATATATTGAGGATTATTATATTACCTGATTCAATCACTCCTCCGCTTCAATTTTGACCTCTTGTTAAGCACGGCGGCTATATTGGTGTTATGGAGAAATAATAATAAATTCCTTTTTATTTTATTCAAAAAAATTTATCATTTAACTCATTAATCATCAATTAAATAAACTAGTTATTTAATAAATATCTGTCATTTAAATAATTGTAGTTATTGAATAGTTCAAAATTTCAAAATTAACTTCACCGACTGATCAAAATTTCAAAATTAACCTTCACCGACTGATCAAAATTTACTCAGACAACTATCGGGAAGGGTAAAACGATAATTTTACGAAATTTCAAAAAATGAGCTTCCGGGTCATTACATTATTCACCACTAAAAAATCATGTTCGTCCTCGAACATAAAGAAGGAGAAGGAAGAATAACCGACGTTACCAAAAGCCCAAGGTATGATCTTCCAGAATAGGTGTTCATTTCTCCAAGTGAGCTCCTCCTCAGTCCATCAAGATCAACTACTAAAAACTAAACCTTCGAATCAAACTTTGGAAGATCTAAAAATTAGGAGTGATTATCAAACCATAGACTAACTCATGAAACCAATCTAAACTAAAACCCTCTGGACCATAAAACAACCAACGAGACAAAGTTTTTCTCACATAACCACAATAAAATTCATAATCAATATCGGCTCCACCACACACTCAAAATGTACAAACCATCACAAATCTTATCACGATTCCGTTTTCACAACACAATTTTTTGCATGAGCTTAAGCTATAAAAATTTTATCTTTAGACATCGAGTAATCATCAAGGGAGAATTAAACTTATATAACCCAAAGAAGAACAAGACCAAGTAACCACCCAACAAGAGGTACACTTCAAAATGCAAAATTTCTAACAGCACTCTTAGACAATTGTAACTCTTCATATATAGTAGCTCCTATATAAGTTCTCATAAGCAAAGTTGTGCATGTAGAACTACTTGAATACGTCAACTACTTTAAGAAAACACCAAATATGTCATATCTAAAATGATCAAGTCTTTCTAAGCATCCTTTCCTACCAAGAGGACATCGTAGGATTGGTACACCCGATCCACCACTAGGTATCCACCCACAGAAGTGAAAACACGTGTGGCATAAGTAGTGGATCATACTCCAAATCATGCCCAAAACGAAGTAAGTGGTCATATAAGAATATACGGAAGCAAGGTCAAATAACTCAAGATACTACTGTGCCCATATAAATAAAATTTCATTCATCTGACTCCATCTCTCGATTTTTAGCCACCCACAATCAACCAGTCTGATCCTCATTATAATATTACAATATTAGATTCATCAAACCCCACATACTTCTCACAGTACTCCATTAAATCTAACACTCTTAATACCAACAAACATCATAACTACACCACCCATTCACCTTACTCTCAAACTATCACTAGTATCAAAGTCTTCTTAGCAAACACATTGTAGCGTCTAAAAAAATTCCAAAATATGGATCCCTCTCTTTCCATTTAAGCATTACATGACAGATATAAGTCACACTTTTGACTGATAGAACTAATTCCAAATCTAATAGTACTTTCCCATCGATGTACAACAATTGAATCACACCCAAAGTCAACTCCACACAAGCCTTCACATACAAAATTTCAACTATCATTCACACCATCATATACCTCATGTCAAAACTTAGAGAAATTCTTGGTCATTCCAATAATTATGTATACTATGAGCACATAATCTCTCTTTATCATCAAGTGTCTTTGTAACTCAACACAACTATGTAGTCCCATCAATAGAGTAATTTCAATCCCCTCAAAATCTTCAATAACCATGTAGAACTATAGGTCCATACCGTTGCACATCCATAAGTCACATACTATAATTTGAACAATATAGCCTCACATAACAACGTAGAATTTTTCACATTCAACCAAACAAAAACCCAATCTTCATAAAAATTATTGATAAACTCTTAGTAAGTCTGTGTCAAATCAACTCACATCTCATAGTCCTATCTAAACACAAAGGCAAAAATTCTTATAACCTTCAACTCCGAACCAAGGGTCTATATGAGAGGTTTTATTCCTTCACCTTTCTTAAATTCCTCTGATGTCGCGAATTTCAAATACCTTGAACTCTTTAATACACTAGAATCTTGTTTCTTTCGCTGACTCGCTTACCAATCTTATCATTTGACCAATAATTCATGAAATTTTACCTTATACTCTAAACCGAAACCTTAAGTGAACCCTTCCTTAGATCTTTTAAAAATCAAAAGTAACCAACTTTACAATTCAAATCATGCAGAAGTCCTTTCAATTGCTCAATACACCAAACAATTAATTATATCTTACCTTATCAATTAATTATAAACCTACTATAACGAATGTACACTTACAATGAAGAACTTGAATTTTGATTCTAGCCATATAACATAATTCCCTTATTTATCAATATTAGCTCATATCTCGGTGATTTTAAGAAATTGCATACCTTAGCTTATCCTTGATCGCCTCTCCATCGATCTTATTGTATTCATTGTGAGAATTTAAATCATACCAGATAACCAATTCAAAATCATAAGAGAACTTATCACCACCCTCTAGTCAAACATATGTAGACTTCCTTTTCAAATCTTACCCAACAATTTTTAACCAATCTGATGAACATGTGACATTATTAGCATAACAAGGACAAAACAAATGGAACCATGTGTCTCTGAATCCAATTTTTCTACTCTCTCTGAAGATACATCTTTGGCCTTTGAATCAGAGTTAATATCCTTGCTCTCACTTCCTTCTGATGGCTAAACTACATCCCACTAATTCTTTCCATTTATGACTCTAGCTCCTTTCAATTCTATTTGAGTAGTGTCTCAACACATCCTACAATTTTTCATATGACCACGCCACTCACCAATTAGTAGCAAACCACAACCTTAGACACTCACAAGTCGTCATGACCATATAAAATCCGTTTAACCAACAATCCTTATCATATAGTTGCATCTCAACCACAATCCATCACAAACTCTTATTACCATCATGCTGAGTTAGCCATTGCCATCACCATAAAGTCAACCTTACCATTGACATGACACCTCAAACCCAGTTATGCCAACCATCCAAATGACTCACTCAATTTTTTTTATGCATTTTCTTAGTAAAATTCGTAATTGCCTTCACACAAGTATACTCATCAAGACTTCCTATAGCTATAAGCTTGTCATTTCGATATCGATTCACTCCCTTAAAATTTACGATGGAATCAATAGTCCTTAGTTAAAATTCGAGATACATTTTACAACCTAAACACATTAATATCATATAAGAAATCCACCACTAAAACCTTCCTTATAACGAATGCTCAACCCAAGCGTCCATAGTAACAAACAAACTGGTTTCTCAAATGTGAATGCAACATCAAATCTCATTATATGAGCATGTGATACAATTGATAACTCCTTAAGTAGTGAGTATTCACGCTTACAATTGACGTATTTGTATACCACTAGTACCACACCATGAAAGTTCTTTAGATACAACACTAGAACACATCATACCTATCTAGAAGATATTACCCAAATAGCGTACACATTTCTACCCGTTGAGTAGATGCAAAACATTACCAAATCCATTTCGTCTCTAGCTCAAGAGATATGTATTCTTTCATAGATCAGGTGGATAACCAAAGTAACACACTCTATAACTGTAACCAAGTAAGCATCAATATTGTTGTAGTAGTCGTATCATGACTCTATTTGGTATACACTCGATCTATAAAACCGCATTAGAGATTCTAACCTCAATTGGCGCAACATCATTCTCATCATTCACTAAGCAACCCAGTCATGTTATGATAACTTTACTAATTGTAGTTTCCAAAGTTACATTGTTCATTATCTAGTTATTCTTTTAATCATTCCACTTCCAATTATCAAATCACTGTAGATATCGTATATGCCACATAAATAAGGTTCCCGTTGTTGGGTAACAACCTAAAGAAGATAACACGTTCATAAAGTCCTTTCGACCATTGTTCAACCTCATCATTTGAATATCCTCAAAATACATCATCGAGCCATCACTTACTCAATCCTTTCAAATTGCTCAACATTCGTAATTTGACCACACATCATTTTCATAAGTTTATCACTTCCACTTTAGTACTATGTTTAACATTCAAGCCATACACGACACACCAACTGCTCACATGAGGAACTATGCACAAGTCATCACTCTAAATGAGAGTGAATAAAGTGAAGCCATAAGAATCAAGACCAGCCCAAAGACGCACGATAGAGATCCAAGATATAAAGATTTTTCCTAAAAATCACCATAGCCTCTCGAAGATAAGTGCAGACGTCTTCGTACCGATCCTCGAGACTCTACTTAGACTCGGCTTGTATACGCATGAGACCTATGAATCTGGGGCTCTTATACCATTTTTTCATGACCCAAAAATAGATGTGATGACACTCGTCTTTTCCCACCAAGATAAGTCAGCCTAATACTAAATTAATACGGTAAATGCAGAAGTAAAAACAAGGAGAGAACAAACTAACACCATCTACTAATGCGGAAATCATAATCAACTCAAAATATAACCCCAAAACCTGGTAGTCATGTGTACAAGCCTCTAAAGTATTACAATTGAGTCGAAAGAAGGATAAAAGTCTTAAATGACATTGTTTCTAGCATAGAACAAGATCATAAATAAGAGTAAGAAGGTCCGTTGAGATGACAAATCGCTACCTCACAATTCTCCAATAAGCCCCGGAAAATAAGAGAATGGAAAGTATCACAAAATCCAGGATCGTAACCTACAAAAATTGTAGAAACAATGGGTGAGTACCAAACAACACGGTACTCAGCAAGTAAACTTCTAAACACAAGCTAAGGGAATAGAATGCAGGTACTCCTTTACATACCAATTGAACCTCCACAACTATAACCTGCATAAATTCAGTCCAACCTAACAGTTCACAATTTACAAAGCACACAACTCAACAACAACACTCTAATAATTTCATATCCTCAACAACAACACTCTAACAATTTCACATCTTCATTAACATGCTCAATATTCATCAGTCACAAGTTCCACAGAAAGGCACTCACAAGATCAGCAACATACAAGATCAAGTTCACCAATAATAAAGATATGCAATGCCATGAAATGTAATGTCAAGTATAGTGTTGCATGTTTGACCTAAAGATACACATCTGATATCTCACAGTTCGGGACCCATGGGGAACATATATGTTTATACATCCATCGCAGTGCATGATACGTCCCTCGATATATAATATCCATTGTGGCACGTGATACGTCCCTCGATATATAGTATCCGTCACGGTGCGTGACATGTCCCTCGAAATGGTACATCCTCTTATCACATAACACTTATCACAACCATGTCTCAGAACGAATGCAAATGAAAGGTCCAAACAAATAATGAGGAGATGGCCATTTTCATAACAATGCACAATTCACAACATCATAATCGTGATACAATATCAACAATTAATCAATAAGTCTTTCAAACCATTCCCAACACATCACACACCAATAATTAAGCACATTTCCTTTTATTACCCTTTTTTCATCATTAGAATTATTAAATATGGATAAGTTAACCCATCACCAAGTCCCCTTACTCCCAAAAACATACCACAAGGAAATACACGATTCTATGCACTTAACAAGGGTTTAGAAATCCACTTGCCTCAATTAATAAACCATTCACTCAGGGACTTAAGCCTTCCCATTTCGTTGTGCTTCCAACTCAAAACAATCTATTCAAATAAATAATCACAGTAAGTTTTCATAGCTAACACCACCCAAATCTATAATCAAGTTCCTAATCTTGATGTCAATTATTATGTCAACTTTCATATTTTCTAAATCTCAAGCCTAGGGTTAAGTTTCAACTTCTCTAATATCATAAATCTAATTGTATTCATATAATACTATGTACCTACTAATTAATTACATATACCAATATATCAAAACTTGGATCTTATATAATAACTCAAAAGAACAAAAATTTTAAAACAGAAACTTGTTGATTAGGAACTAGTGGCAAACCAAGAAAACAATTTACAAAATCTAAATCTATATCATACTCCCCCTATTATTAGTTATTAGTTGTCCATTTGTCACTTATTATTCAATGATTGTTAGTCATTAATTTTACCCTTGACAATAAGTTTCTGCCTCAAAATTCCAGCCGCCAACAAATTTGTCACCCCCCGAGCCTACATCCTGGGCGGGACTGGCACTTGAGAACCATTGTTGGCCCCAAAGGAACCTTTGGCCTGGCTTACTTACTCAGCGTAAGACTTAAACACAAGAAATAGTCTCAAAGGATAACTCATGCAAATGTCTTTAAGAAATAGTAAACTTAGCCAAAATGGCAACTCAAGTCTCAACCATTAAAACAGGAGATATAAAACTCAAGAACTAACATTTGACTGTCTATGAAGTCTCTAAGCAACTGAGATGGATGTCGGGATAAGACCCACGACATCCTAATGAAACTAAAACTACTAAAAGCAATAAAAGGGATCCTCCAGAAGCAAGGAGGCTCACCAACAAGTCTAGAGCTCAACTAGAATCAACGATGCACTGGATGCTGATCATTGTTACCTGTATCTGCATCATTAAAAGATGTAGGCCAAATGGCATCAGTACATTGAATGTACGAGTATGCGAGGGGAATTCTAAAATAAGACATAAGCTTGAAAAGAACTGAAAAACTTACCTGGCTCAACTGAACTCATTTCAATATAAAGCAATAAAGTAAATGCAGTATAAAGAAAAACTTTTAAAACATGGATGTCAACTTTGCGCATTTAGAAATATAATATTACTTTGTATGTATGCAAAGATACGATATAAACTCTGAATTGTATATAAAAATAAAAATAAACTGTGTATGTAAGAATACAAAAACTTCTGTGGAAGTTTTTCTAACCAACAACCATCACGTAAGAGTTATTGTGATGATACAACATTTTGCCTCACGCTGCCAGGGCCATCTTATACCTTGCCAAGGGTATAGAACTTGACTACTAAGTGGATCTACTAGTTTATATTGTAAAGCTCTAAGTAATCATCTAAAAAGTATGACCATTTTCTACCCATGATGGCTACATGGTTTATGGGGGTTGTGAGTTGTCTGAACTCTCCCCCATATCGGTGCTCAATACTACTCCCAAAATATGATACTAGATCTTATGTTTAAAAACATACTTATTTCTGTGATTTGAGATAATTGCTCAAAAACTTAGCTCAAGGGCTATCTTGGAAATCAAAGTTTCCTCTCTTGCTTAATTGAGAAAGGGTTTACTCGTTTCTAAAAACTAGCTCAAAGTCTCTTTGAAAATCAAGGTTTCCTTTTCTTGTTCAAATGTGAAAACATTTTAAAACTCTTTGGGAATACATAGTCCCCATATACTCTTTGAAGAAATGTACTTCAACTTTTACTCTTTACTCTTTACTCAACTTGAACTTTCAGTCTTAAAACAAAGTTAAAACATTTGGAAAAGACTTTTGGAAACTCTAAGTACTTCTCTTGACTTGACTCTTACTTTCCTTGAATTGAATTATGGATTCAAGGTTCATGATCTCATGTTTATGTATGATTTCATGATGTTTAGACATACCTTAGAGTGTTGGAATCAACTAGGAAACATAGGTACGTTGCTAAGGAACTAGTACGGAAAGAAGGGGGAAAATGGGAAGAACTGGCGTCCCTGGCTCTCTGAGAGGCGCGGGGCGCCAGCCTTAAAACTTCAGATATTGGGGTGGGGCGCGCTGGCTGGCACGGTGCCCCAGGTCCCTGCTCAAGTGCACTCCGACTTTTATCCTTTGTTTTTCATCTCTAAACCCCCTAAATCAACTTGGTTCTTTCCCCCAAAAACTTAGTAATAACTAAATCATCAATATATGCAAGATCCAACACGAAATCACACCTAATTACACGAATCAATCTCAAGAAACTTCAACAACAAGAACCCACAAGATTTCAAACAAATTAACATCAAGAACTCATAGGATTTGCTTTCAAAACTATACAACTTCGCTGAATTGAATCATGATTGGTGCATGGGTGAACTACCCCAACGCTATGTGATCTCACATACCTCATAAGAATCACCCCTTGTCGAAATTTACAAGCAATTCTCCAAGAAATTGATGAATCTTGAACTTTCTTCTCCTTTCTCCTCTTTTCTCTTTTCTCCAAGCCCTAGCGTGAACTTCAACTTTTCTAAATTGAGCTAATTCTTATTAGACCCCAAATAAACCCCTAAAAACGAAATTAAGTCATGGGGTATGAAAGAGACCATAATGCCCTTCTAAAATCTGGATTAGACTTTCATTATTTGAACTGCCCAACTTCAAATGGGCATATCTCACACATACGAACTCAGAATTGAGTAAACTCGGCGGCGTTGGAAAGATTATTCCAAGATCTTTCCTAACATATCTGGAAGCACACCTAACTCATCCTGAGATAGAAGTTATGGTCGTTTGAAGTTGACCAAAAACTCAAACTTAACATAACTTTGACAAATTTTCCAGATTTTCATTCTTTCCAAAAATGACTCTTTCTAATTCTAGTGCTTTCTAGTTGCAGGATGTTACCAAAATCTATTCAATTCATATATATATATATATATATATCAAAATGTCTATATTCCCCAAACATGTATACGAATATATATTGAGTATTATTATATTACCTGATTCAATCACTCCTCCGCTTTGATTTTGACCTCTTGTTAAGCAACGACAGCCATATTGGTGTTATGGAGAAATAATAATAAATCCCTTTTTATTTGATTCAATTGTTTTATCATTTAGACCATTAATCATCCATTAATTAAACTAATTATTTAATAATTATCTGTCATTTAAATAACTGTAGTTATCGAATAGTTCAAAATTTCCAAATTAACTTCACCGACTGATCAAAATTGACTCACACAACTATCGGGGAGGGTAAAACGATAATTTTATGAAATTTCCAAAAATGACCTTCCGGATCATTACAACCACACACGAGTCAGTACTATAAGTGGGATCGAATAGAAAGAAGCAATAAGAATCAAGACCGTACCAAGGACGCACGATAGAGATCCAAGTAAACATTTTTCCTAAAAGTCATTATACCCTCTTGAAGATAAGTACAGATATCTCCATATCGATCCTCGAGACTCTACTTAGACTCAGCTTGTATACACGTGAGACCCATGAACCTGGGGCTCTGATATCATTTTGTCATGACCCAAAATTGGATGTGATGGCACTCGTCTTATCCCACCTAGACAAGTCAACCTAAAACTCAACAATTACGATGAAGTGCAGAAATAAACTATAAATAAAAGTTTAATACTTTAATATTAATGCGGAAACTAATAATCAACTTAAATATTTCCCCAAAACCTTATTGTCACGTGACAAGCCTCTAATGTGTTATAACAAAATTGAAAGAAAATCCAAGTCTCAAATGACATTGTTTTCAGAATAGAACAAAATCATAAACAAGGAGAAAGAAGGTCTGTTGAGGTGACAAACAGCTACCTCACAAATCTCCATAGGAATCCTCGGACAAGAAGAGAATAGAAAGTATCACAAAGATCTGAGCTTGTAACCTACAAAAATGTAGAAGCAAGGGATAAGTATCAAACCACATGGTACTCAACAAGTAAACTTCTAAACACAAGCTAAGGGAATAGAATACGAGTACTCCTTACACCCCAACTGAGCCTCCACAACTACAAACTGCACAAAACCAGCCTAACCTAATAGTTCACAATTTACACAACACACAACTCAACAACAACACTCTAACAATTACATATCCTCAACAACCATCTCAATATTCATCAATCACCACCTCCACAACTACAACCTGCATAAAATCAGCCCAACCTAACAGTTCACAATTTACATAACACACAGCTCAACAACAACACTCTAACAATTACATATTCTCAACAACAAGCTCTATATTCATCAATCACAAGTTCCACAGAAAAGCACTCACAAGATCATCAAAACACAATATCAAGTTCACTAATGATAAGGATGTGCAATGCAATAGAATGCAATGTCAAGTATAGTGATGCATGTCTGACCTAGTGATACACACCCGTTATCTCTCAGTCTAAGACCCATAGGGAACATATATGTCCATGCATCCATCGCGGCATGCGACACGACCCTCGATAGTAAAATCTGTTGTGGTGCACGACCCGTCCCTCGATTATAGTATCCATCACGGCGTGTTAATTACACGTCCCTCGATAATAGTATTCGTCATGCGTGGACACGTCCCTCGAAATTGTACATCCTCTTTAATTTCTTATTCTTTCTCAATTCACATAACGCATATCATAACCATATCTCAGAACCAATGCAAATGACATGTTCACATAAATAATGAGAAGATGACCATTTTCATAATAATGCTCAATTCGCAACAACACAATCGAGATACAACATCAATAATTAATAAATAAGTCTTTCAAACCATTCTCAACACATCACACACCAACAATTAATCACACTGCCTTTTATTACCCCCTTTTCATCATTAGAATTATTCAATATGGACAAGTCAACCCATCATTAAGTCCCATTACTCCCCAACACATACCACAAGAAAATACACAATTTTATGCACTTAACAAGGATTTAGAAATTCACTTGCCTCAAACAATCGAACAATTACTCTGGGACTTGAGTCTTCCCCTTTTGGTGGGCTTCCAAATTAATTCCCTCTATTTAAATAAATAATCACAGTAAGGTTTCGAAACTAACAACACTCATATTACTATATGTCTAGCTTAGACCCAAAAACTCACCCCGAATTTATAATCAAGTTCCTAAGTTTCAAGCTTAGGATTAAGTCCTAATTTCTTCAAATATCATAAATATAATAATTTTCATATAATACATTACCCCTGATATCTAATTATCTATCTTAATATACCACAATTTAAATCATAATGTAATAAAAGAGAACAAAAAATTATAACTCCATACACCATCTGCACTTAACAACGAAACGGAAAATTTCAACCCGCCACAGTGCTTTAATTTCATTCCATCACTTCTCAATCATTATTTAATAACTAGTTAACCAAATCGCGCTTCGTGCGGTCATATTTTTCTATATTAATTGATATAAGAAAATTAATAAATTGCAATATTAGCAATAAAAGAAAAAAACAATAGAATTAAATTAGTTTCAAGAAAAATAAGAATAGAATTATATTTTTTTCCTTGGAACAATACAAAGACATATTTCTTTATGCGCCAATTTTATATACGTTGATATCTCATTTTTGGGTGTTTTAAATTATTTATGTTATTTCACTAATAATATCCTTTATATAATACTATTTATGTTTATATATTTGTTTAACTATATAAATTTAGTGTTCAAGTAATTTTTCTTGCTTGTAATTTAAATTTCACATTTATTGCTTTAAAATATAAGCATATCAATTTGTTTAATTGATAAAATTAATAGCTTTAATTTTTTGTTATATATCTACACAAAACTTTCATATGAAAGGCATAAAAATTAATATTTCGTAAAAAAATTACATTAAAAATTAGAAATAATAAATACACAAGAGAGCTCAAATATCAATTTTGTATAGATACTGAATAAATTATGTAATTCAAATACTACATAAAGATGAAGAAGTTAAAAGCGAATACCAAAGATTTCATATATCAATATGTAGATGAGTTTTGATTTTCAATAAAGAATATGAAAAATTTGGACAAAAATGATTATAATTGTGACTTTTATTCTTATAAACTAATAAAATAAATAAGAAATAGGGGAAAATTTATCTTTTTTGGCTAGCGCAATATTTTTTTTACCGTCAACTTTAATTATGGGTTCATCATGAAACGTAATAAATATAAATGGATGTTAGAATATATTTTTTTGGAGAGTTACGCCTTTTCATTTTTAAAATTTATTTAGTGAGAAATTATCTTATTCTTTAATTGATTAATTATGTAAATATTTTTTAGATTATTAAAAATTAGATGAAAAAAAGAAGAGAAATCTTATAATTAAGAGAATTAAAGGGATGGTTTAACTTTTTTCAAGCTATTTGAAATGATATTTCATTAGACTACTCTATTTTAATAAATTTTCATTTGTTAAGGAGAAAATGAAAAATTTGAGTGATAAATATGTTTGCCTTTAAATTTACAATAAATCATAGGAATAAGTGGAGTAGTAAAATTTGAGGTATTTCAATTCTTATAATAAATAATAGAAAAGTAATGAAGGGAATAGTAATTGACACATTTTTTAATAGATATATAGTGAAAATTACAACAATAAAAAGAAATAAGGATCATTGGCCAAAGAGAGGTGTCACATCATTTTTTTAATATTTTATCTTTATATAATATATATAGATACATATAAATTTTCCATTCTTCTTGGAGAATGAAAGGTTGGAGTTACATATTTAGGCCTTTCAATTTACAATAAAGAATAGGAATAAGTAGAATAATAAATTTTGAGACATTTAAGTGAATACAATATATAATAGAAATATATGGAGAGAGTAATAATTGACACTTTTTAAATAATAATAATAAATTAAAATATAGTGAAATTTATCAAAAGAATAAGAAAAAATAAATAGGATCTCTGTCTTTTTTTTTCTTTTTTTTGAAAACGAAAGTATTGCATTTAATGTTTATAGTTTCTTTAGTTTTTCATTAGAATTATACAAATACTCAAGTTTGTTGTCAATTTTTTTAATTCATTGCTTGGATAACGTTTTTTCTTTTTCTTTTTGTAAGTTATCAAATTTCCTCTCTTTAAAATGCTTCTAATTTTAGTGTCGTATTTAAAAATGCACTTCGGCATACAAATAAACAGTAACATCAAGTACATAATGTTGGTTTTAGAATGTAGCAAAAAATTATCATGATAAAAATTCAAAAGAACTAACCATAATTTAACCTAATTAATTATGTATGTACAAGTATAGTCATATAAAAGAAAAGGAAAGAAAAATATTTATATTTTAAGTTCTTCAATAAAGTACATAAATGAAATGTAGAGAATAGGAAAGAAAAACTAAAAAGATCAAATTACTATAATAATAATTTTATTGTAAGACTCTACATTATCTTCTTCCAAAATTCACAATTTTCTCTACTTTTGTATCTTCCTCAACTTTCTTCTTCACCCTACAAGCACAAATAGTATATTATGAAGTTGTTAGTTACTCCATGATTTTATTTGGATTGAGTTTATTCAATTTAGTTTCAAAGATTAGTTAAATTGACTACACAAAATAAATAATATCACATAAATTATTAAAGTAAAAAATATAATTTAAAAAATTAAACGAAGCATTTTTACCCATAGATTCTTTACAACTTTGGTGAAAGCAACCATATGATGTGATGATTAACATTTCTTCCTCACCATATTGTATGTTATGGTAGAAGTGAAAGAATAACTTTGAATGAAATTTTTCTTGCTACCAAAGATGAATTTATATAGAAAAAGAGGAGGAATACCATAAGGTGTCATAAACTAATAAATTTAATTTTGGGGGTTATGAAAATTAAAAAAAGGAGTTATGAATATTATTAAGATTATAAGTTGAAGAGGTGTAAGTTATTGATAGTTATTTCTTATTTTATTAAAGATGTAAAATATATATTATAGTGGTAGGTGAAAAGTTGAGTAATTGAATGTGAAGACTTTTTGAGATATTAAAAATAAAATAATTAAATAATGAAGGAAAAAATGGTAAAAAAAGAAAGAAAGAGAAAAAAGACAAATATAAATGGAGGCCATAGAGAGGTGCCACATCACCTTCTCTACGTTTCTCCTTTATATATATAGACTAGGGAATTTGGCCGCGCTTCGCACAGTTATTAAAAATATATATAAATTTAATTTAGAAATTAATTATGATACAAGAAATAAAAAACCAACTATAGAAATAAGAAAATGATAAAATCACAATACAAATATTTTTGTAGAATTAGAGCTTAAGTGAATTACATTTTTATTATAAAATATTTTTCAAAATTAAAAGGCTAATTTATTAAGAAAAAAAATCATATATTATGATGTTAATACATATAATTCGAATAAACATATTTAAGGACTTGATTTTTTTCTCGTTTTTATTAAATATTAAATTTACTATCTGATGAATCTTCTTTTTATTTGAAAAAAAATGATGAAACTAAAAGTAGGAGGAAAAATAGATAAGTATTTCAATTTAATTTCTTATTTGATACTTAATCCTTTCATTTGTCTTGTTTTTCTCTTATTTTCATCATCGTCTAAATAAATATTTTTCTCGTATTTTCCATAATCATCATCTAAATAAACCTCTATTGCTAATTTTTGTGTATATCTTATATTATTCTTTTGGTAATTCTTTTAAAGTAGAAGAAATGAACAAATTTAGAGAAAATGTAAATGGTTCTTCACCATGAGAAATACCTAAGAACTATGTATTTCAATATTTAATATACATTTCGTTTGAGCCATGCGTAGTAAAATTTGAACATCGGTTAGCGTAGTTAGCTATTTCTAGCAAAGTTACAAATAACTAATTTGAGCCTAAGTGAAAATGTAATTTACTACAATTAAAAAATTTATAAGAACCTAAATTTAAATTTTTTTATCAAGATAACACTTTTTTGTTAAGTTCGTAATCACAAAAACAAAGATGAAAAAAAGTTACTTAATCAATGCACATATTTTTGAGTTTTTATCCGGCTCCCCTTCTATCCACATCCAAGAGACTTTTTATGGAGTCAAACTAAAGTATAAATCTGATATTACAATAATAATAATATAAAATATCACTATTTCAAATATGAAATAAAAATAATAATCTTGAGTAGGAATCTTATGAAACAAAAAATATGAATTTATATTGACAAAACTAAAGTAATATCATAAGGTATCTTACATTTTGAAATTAAATAATGGCGGTTATGATATGAAAATTTAAAGAAAATGAGTTAATAATATTATTTGGACCAAAAAAACCTGTGCTCAAAATATTTTGATTTTCGAGCACAGGTTTGTCGGTAAAAAAAGTAAAATTTCAATAGGTATAAGTTATAAAGATAATTTTTTTAATATAAACAAAAGAAGGAAAAATAAAATAATGAAGACCAAAAAAAAAACTCATGAACTATCCAATATTTGTTGGGTGTCTAAGTTTTATTAGGAAAGAAAGCAAATCAGCTTCGTCTTTTTTGTATTACTCCATTGTGTTTAACAAAATTGAAAGAGGAAAAAAAATACAACAAAAGAGAGACAAATATCTTGAAAGATTGAAGTAGTAAATATTGAGACTTTTAATTATTTGTAATAAAGAATAATAATGAGTGTAAATAATTTTTGAGACTTTTAAGTATAACAATAAATAGAGGAGTAGTAATTGGTATATTTATTTTTTGTACAATAATAAGTAAGTAGAAAAATATGAAAAATTGTCAAAAAAAAAATTAAAGAAAAAGATAAATAGAATCCTTGGGCCTTGACCAAAGAGAGGTGCAACTTCACTTTTCTAAAATCTAGCTTATATTATACTAGTTAAGACTTTAATTAACAATATATACACATACTTATTTTTAATTACAAATGAAGTTTCTAAATTACAAACATAGCATATTTAATTAATTTTTGTTTTAAATTATTTATTTATTTTCGATTTTAGTATATCATTTTTTGGGGATTCTGTGCCTATTTTTGGGAATGATTATCATGTATTAAATTTATCTCACCAATTAATGGTTATTACTTAGTTTTTCAAAAAAAAATTTATCTTTCCACCTCTTCAGTTTTCCAAGAAATTGTTACTTCCTATGCAGTTTTATTTTCTTGAAAATTTTAAAACTTCTCTCTTCCATGTTCTTCTTCATTCTTCTTTGTTCTTCTTCTCTCTCTAAATTCTGTTTATCTGAATTTCACCATTGTTATCTTTTACCTTTAAAAATTTTTAACGTGAAAGTTGCTCAATAGATGTTGGAACAGTGCTAGATATCATATAGACTAAGAATCAAAAGGTTCACGTAAAAAAATCAAGATACTTTAATGAATACAAATCGTAAACCAATTAAAATCTTTGATCCAGTTTCTTTCAACAATATCGTAAGGATAAGAATACACATGTAGGTTTAAATACTGCAATTTTGATAGTATCGTAGGATAGGATTACACACAAACCTTACAACGATAATTAAACCAATATCATATTATAGATAATATTTTTTGAATACTACACCAATATTAGAGAAATCATAGTTTTCTATATTAAAATTTACAATTATTTCATAACCATTTACATAAATAGATTTGTCCATAAAAAAGACAAGTTAATATCAAAAACTCGCAAACATTAATGTTTATATCATTCAATACACCAATAATACGATTCATCCTACCAACATAAAATTAAAAGTTTCAACACATAATGTTTTAAGTAAAAATAAAATAAAAACAACACACTACTGTTAAGTTTGATCAGCAAATTTGGGGAAAGTCTTCTTGTTATGCCCGAGTGTACGACATTTACTACAAGTGACTTTACTTTTCTTGCATTTTCCTTCATTGAATCCCTTCTTACGATCATTATTTGGTGGTCTGCTTGGTTGTTTTCTTGCAATTGGTGGTAACATTATCGCTTCCTTCATTAGTTGCTTTCTTGCAATTGGTGTTTGCATCATACATCACTTTTTCAATAATCCACGTAATTTTCTGTAAAATTGCAAATTATTAATCAATTTCCAAAATTAGCAGAATGGTGTTCCTAAAGTAATTAAATTACACCAAATCATCTACACCATCTCAACTAACAACTACACACAATAATTTATCATCACAAATCAATAAGCTTTATAACCAATTTAATAATTCTTCAATTTTGTAAGCTATACCAAATCAGGTAACTTATGACACCAATAAATGTACCAAAATATATACTGTGAATCATGTTGGTATTCTAAATGTACCAAAATATTTACTGTGAATCGTGTTGGTATTTCAAACGGCTGAAGAGACATAAATTAGTGGTCTAGACAAACATTTTCACCAAATCAGTTACCAAAATATATACCATAATTCCGTTGTATAAACGTTAATTTTCTTCGATTTGTTATCTATACCAAGTCAGACAATAAAATATACCAAAATAATAACTTGCAGTTGATGTTTCTACAAGGTCTACAAGATACTAATTACACCAAATCACATACCATAAGTAATTTGAGAATTATTGTATAAATTTTGTTATCTATACCAACTCAAACTATTAAATACACCAATAGATGTACCAGAATACTACCTTGAAGTTGTTCTTTGTATAAGGTCTAAAAAAATACCAATAACAACTTATCACACACCAAAACAAATTATTGATTTATGGTGTTTATATAAGAAATGCAACATACCAATAACATTTTGACAAAATCAGTTACCAAAAAACATACCGTAGTTTCGTTGTATTTAATCAACACAAAACAAATTTCATAATACAACAAAGTTGTGACCTATGGTGTTTATAAAAACACAATAAATAATATCTCTTACACCAAACTATCTACACTATCAATATCACATAATAATCTATCATCACTTGCACGAAAAAGAAGAAGATGATAATGGTGTTTCTAAAAACATACTACATCATATCCACCATGTTCACTACCAATTAAACATAATAACATACTAAAAATGATTAATAATTTTTATTATTTATTAAAGAAATAAATCCAGTCAATCGTTGCACCAAACTATTACCCAAAGCATATCAATTTTATACTAAACCAAAATAACATACAATTGAAACCAACGACTAATTAACAAAACGACTAAATACAGATTATGAGGAAAAAAAATCAAATCAATCGTTAGTTGTTCAAATACATGATGCGTCCCATCGCTCGTTGTGTTGTATTAGAGTTGAAAATTTATTGGTATCCATGTTTGAATAGTAAATCAGTGTAAAAAGAGAGTTTTATATTTGTTAAAAACCTTATTTCATGGGAGAGATTATATAACAAATCTAAGTAAATCAGGAAAGGTAAAATAATTGGAGAAAATCAAGGAATATGTGATAAGCATGGCTGACTATTTCTACGTTTTAAAAAATATATATAAATTCTAGTTTTGAAAAAAAACTATTGCTATATAAGTGAAAAAAAAAGTATTGACATATAGTAGTAATTAAGGTACTTAAGTTGGATACTTAAGTTTTTTGCCCTAAAAATAATCTGATGGTTCCTCTTTTCTTCGCATTTTTTTTCATTTTTCTTCTTATTTCCTCCTTAATACTGTAATATTTTGTAGCTTATCCTTTCTCTCTTTTTCCTTGTTTCTTTGGTTTTCTTCAAAAAAAATAAAAAAATTGTTCGTTCTTTAAAGTGAAGTCATAACTTATGGAGAGCTGAAAATAGAAGTGACGATGTCTCAAAGTAGTGGCGTAGCCAGGAATTTTATGAAGGGTGTCCAAACTTTGAATAGTAATTTTTTTTTTCAAAAAAATGATGATTTAAATTACCAAAACAAATAATCAAGCTAAGTAATATTTAATTAAATATAAGAATATTTTTATATCACATTGAAAGCATAATTTAAATATAATAATACTTCATTGATGAGAAAACTCTTTCAACGGTTGAGTAGCTGGCAAAAGCAAAACAAATTTCACTAAGTGAAACATAAGTGAATTCAATTTTAATTGAAAAAAAATCCTTATTGGAGAAGAGATTCAAAATTGGGTCACTCAAGACAAGATTAACACTATATACCACCAAGCTACTGAACATTTATGTGAAAGTTATGCATGCTTATTTATTTGTTAACTTCAAGAAGGCAAAATAATTACAGAAAAATGAAAACACTCATGCGGGGAATCAAACTAGGGCAACGAGTGGGATTGCGACAGCTTTAGCCAACTCCACTACGAGTTACTTTATTATTTTAGGGTGTCCAAAATACAATATATATATATACCAATATAAGTCAAAACTTTACGTGTATATATAATATAATTTTTCGACAAAGGGTGTCCAATTGGACACCTGGGACAACGTGGCTCCTCCCCTGCTCAAAGGTTATTTAGGTGTAACCTAAAAAAGAGGAAAAACAAAGGGCTGTATTTTGAGAGCAATATTAGCTGGGTTTTTGTTAATTTTTCATAGTATACCAATCCTTGACAGCAGTGATGGTAGGATTTTGTTAATTTTTGATAGTGAAATTACAACAGTGACGGTAGGATCGAAGATCTGAGATAAAGATGTAGGAGGAGAAATTGAGAAGATTAATAAGGGATATCAGGTCAAGAAGATTCAGTGAGGAGAGTAATACACGTGTCTTCATAAATACACTACACGTTTCTGAAAGGATAGGTTTGTATATACCCGTACAACTTATTCTACTTTGGGTACAACTGATAGATGCTATGTTCGTCCTAGCCTTGTTGGCTTATAATATAGGGTAATATAGATTTTTAAACACAACAGTATCTAATACCTATGGGAAATGTACTGTAGATAAGATACCTTTCAACCATGGCAAAATTTTAGAATATTGAAATAAAAATAATACATTAATTGAAAAAATTGTCAAAAAATTGAGGAACAGAATAAATAGAATCCTTTGCCAAAGAGAGGTGCAACTTGAATTTTCTAACATTTAGCTTATATTATATATAGATTTTTAAGCACAACAATATCTAATAGCTATGAGAAATGTACCATAAATAATATACCTTTCAACCATGGCAAAAATTTAGAATATTGAAATCAAAATAATACATTAATGAATCTTTAAAATATTGAAAACATTCAATCTTTATACTTTTATGACTATCTCTCTTGATTAATCTTTCAACATTATTAAGCCTCCTTCTTCATTTCGATGAACTTGTACTAAACCAATGTGAACATCTCTTTGTAATGAATCTTTGAAGAATATATCTTTGATCTTCATCAAAGTGAAACACATATCATGTCACTATCGTTTCTATAACTTCTTATGGAAAAGATGAAGAAGAATAAAAAATAAAAATAAAAAGAGAAAAAGAACTACACTAATAATGAGAAAATGAAAAATGAATATTCAACATCTCCATGAATGATTGTTATTTATAGATTTGATAATCCATAAGAATAGTTAGAAAGGAGTTGAATAGTCATGTTGTTTAAGTAGAGAATATGAATAGATAGTGATTTTTTTGTAACTCATTAGATATAATTAGAATAGTAAATATGATTGAATTTTTTATTTAATAAAGAAAATATTTAATGAAAAGAATTAAAAAAAAAATATAAATATAAATGGAGGTCATAGAAAGGTGTCACATCACCTTATTTATGTTTCTCCTTTATATTAATTATATAGAAGAGTGAAGCCAACCAGGACGACCAAGGGCAAAATAGTAAATATTTAACCTGACAAATACACACTCTCCATCATTCTAGAACACTCACCTTCCTCATTAGCACAAAGTAGACGCAAGATTTTCAATACAAGAATCAGTTCTTCCATTTCTCTTGCTCCAACTCCAACAACAACGAATTCCAGGTATGTTCTGCTGTCAATTTTGCAACAAATTTCTTCCAGTTCTTTTTGAACTTTTAAATTTTACCACTAAAATATAGGTTTGACATCGTTATTATTATGTCTAATTCTCTCCCCCAATTTTATAATTGATGTAAAGATTTATGTTGTCCTCACACATATAAGCAATTTTATTTTATATAGTTGCAGATTTATGGATTTTTATTTCAAAATTTGTTTTCCCTTTGTTCTTGGTTATTGAAATTTAGTGTTTCTTTTTCAATTTATTAATTGCAGGTGTGAACATTTTCATTTACTTGAGAAGGGAAGTTGACAAAGCTTCATACCCAAAAACCAATATTAACTCCTCAGAGAAACGATTATACTACAGATACACCTAGCTTAATTTGGGGGGTTCTTATAGGAATGTGGTATCTTTTCGGGAATTCAGTTTTGTGTACTTGAAGATTCTTCTTTTTTGTTGTTAGAAGTGCAAAGGGAAGGGCAGATTC
>JAJOOI010012215.1:0-48041 GCA_029582585.1 Solanum bukasovii
AACTGCTACATTTTTACTAAACAGATTTCCGTCGAAAATTCTCAAATTTCGAACACCTTATGAGATTCTTTTTGGTAAGCCACCCTCATACTCTACTCTTCGAAGTTTTGAGTGTCTTTGTTATGCTTCTTCTTCGCCTATACATCGATCTAAATTGGACCCCAGATCTATCAAATGTGTTTTCTTGGGAAATCCCTTTGGGAAGAAGGGATACAAGTTGCTTGATCTCACCTTTAAACTAGTTTTTGTCTCTAGAGATGTTTTCTTCTATGAACAATATTTTCCTTACTCCTCTATTAATCCTACTGTTTCTTCCTCTCCTGAAGCTATCTCTCCAACTTCCCCCTTTTTCCATCGTTCCCCTACTGTTTTCTGTGATTCTGATCCTATTCAATCCTTCTCATTCTCTAATTCCCCTGCCCATGCTTTACCTTCCCCCACTCCACCTCTTCAACCCTCTCCTGTCCCTTTAGTACTTCGACGATCAGCTAGGGAACATCACGTCCCTTCCTACTTACAAGACTATGTGTGCAACTCTGTTGTTTTGACTGATCTCACCTCTCATTGTTTTACATCACCAGTCGCACCCTCCACTCTCCCTTTTTCTACTTTATCCCCTTCCAACCAATCTCTTTTGCACTCTATTTCCAGTGTTTCTGAACCAACTTCTTTTTCCTAAGTCTCCTTACACCCTGGTTGGCAAGAGGCAATGTCAAAGGAGTTTGAAGCTTTGGAATCCAACCACACCTGGGAGGTTGTGGTATTACCTAAAGATAAGAAAGCTTTACTATCTAAGTGGGTTTATAAAATAAAATATCAACCAGATGGCACAATTGAGCGACTCAAAGCTCGTTTGGTTGTGCGTGGTGATATTCAACGTGAAGGAATTGATTTTACAGAAACTTTTAGCCCTGTTGTTAAAATGACTACGATTCGTTGTTTGTTAGCCATTGCAGTTAAAAAGAATTGGGTTTTATCCCAATTCAATGTCAACAACGCTTTTCTACATGGTGATTTGCAAGAAGAAGTATATATGAAGTTTTCGCAGGGTATGTCTCCTCCTTCTCCTCGCGCTAATGGTATGCTAGACTCACTGCCGCTCTTAATTTCAAAGGTTACCTTCACTCTCTCAATGACTACTTTCTATTTTTTTAAAGTTTCTGATGGTTTGATTACTCTTTTACGGTCTATGTCAATGATATTTTGATTACTGGTGATGACCCTACTGAATTAACATCTCATACGGATTTTCTACATTGTTTGTTTCGTATCAAGGATTTGGGTAGTGCTCATTATTTCTTGGGAATGGAATTGCACCGCAAACCTCATGGTTTAATTTTAAGTCAACAGAAATTTACCTTGGATTTGCTTGCTGAGTTTGGTTGTTCTGATCTGAAACCAGTCCCTTCTCCTAAGCTTCATGTTAATGAGGGCGTTTTGGTCCTTGATCCAACACTGTATCGTTGTCTCATCGGCAAATTAAACTTTCTTACACATACAAGGCCTGACCTTTCCTTTGTTGTCCAACATTTAAGTCAATACATGCAATCCCTTCGCCAACCTCATTTTGATGCAGCTCTTCGGGTCCTGCGGTATCTTATTACTGACCCTGGCATGGGTATTTTCTTCTCTACCTTACCTAATTTTGATCTACTTGCCTTTTGTGACTCTGATTGGGGATCTTGTGTGGATTCTCGGAGATCCGTTAGTGGTTTCTTTATTACCCTCGGTGGTGCCCCTATATCATGTAAGTCCAAAAAGCAGGCTTTGGTTTCTCTTTCCTCAACTGAAGCCGAATATCGCTTTATGCGCCGTGTGGTAGCTGAAATTACTTGGTTAGTCCGGCTACTTACAGATCTTAGGTTCCATCGCCCTTTCCTATTCATCTCAATTCCGACAGCCAGGCAGTAATTCACATTGTCAAAAATCCAGTCTTTCATGAACGCACAAAACACGTGGACATTGATTGCCACGTTGTGCGCCAACAATATGTTACTGGTCTCATTTCTCTCTCTTTTGTTACTTCTTCCGCTCAGGTCGCCGATGTTCTCACTAAGCCCCTTTCTGGGCCTCTTCATCGTTCTGCTTTAGGCAAGTTGGGGGTTGTTCCACCACCCTCCATCTTGAGGGGGAGGGGTGTTGGGAATATGTTCACTCATTTTTCAGATGAACAAGAAGAAGGAAAAGGTTATAGCAATCACAACCGTTAATTGCTATATTCAACTTTCAATCACAACTTTCTATTTGTTCACTTATGTTATAGTTCTAGTAGTTTCCAATTGCCATGTGTATAGGACAACTATTTTATTATTTTCTTTTCTTTGTAGAAATTTGTTAGGATGGTTAAGAGTTAGTCAATAACATAGTGACAAGTGTATAAATAGCAGTGGTAGAAGAATTTCTTTATGATGTATAAATACATGTACATATCATCAATGAAAAACACAGAGAAAATTTTCCCATTTTCGTTTGCAATTTCCTTATCCAACAAATTCACCGACTGTCACAACTCACGAGCCACTAGGATTTTTTGTAATTTTTTTTTTCACACACGTCATTTATATCAAAATAAATAATTTAATCATAACAATTACTATACTTTAATGTAAAAATACAAATCACTTAATTATGATAAATAATAAATAAGTGTATGAGCTATATTTTATCTTGTATTTGTTGATTTAATATAAATGCTTAATACAGATGAATATTTACTTTATTTTTATTATCATCTATCTATTTGGTATCTTTAAATAAAAATCACATAAAATAAAGTTCGCGGGAGTACGTTTACTTTTTCTCTGATAATGATATTGCCTAGCTTAATAAGAGAGGCAGTTGGAATTTAGATATGATCATGATTAACATTAATTGAATTGTTTTTTATGGGTGAGAAGATAAAGTTATTTATTATATATATAAGATACTTTATTTTAGTTGTAGTTTGAATTTTTTTGAATTCGAATCGTAAATATAAAAAAAGTTCTTTATAAGAAGCACTTCCTTTCCAATAAAACCTACACAATATAAATTTAAAATAATTAAATTTCAATATAAATATTAAATATCAAATAAAAAATCATATAAAAACTATACATTACTCTAAAAAAAAACATCACCATGAATACAAAATTGAAAACAACAAAATGTAAATAAATAACCCTCAAAATCTGACCAAAGCGGTTGGCGGGAGCTTGGCGGCTATTAATTATATTGTAGGAGTAATAATTATCCACATTTTTTCCTCTAAAAAATAATTATATTAAAATTCGATTAAATATATCTCAAATCGAAATTCGATTAATTATGGCATATTTTAAGAATTTCATTCCTCCTAAGTCCTAAGTAACCCAAGTTTGTTTACCTATAAATTTCATTCTTTCTATGTTTCCTTTTGCCACCCAACTTTTCATTTCTTTGAACCAGAAAAAACAAAAAACTTTCAGTTTCTGGATTTCTCCATCAAACTAAACTCTAAAAGCTAAAACCCAGTTCTCCAATTTCACTCAATTTTGTAGATTTTTAAAGAATCTTTCAGTTTTTTATCCTCAAATCTATCTGGGTTTATAGAAAAGTAAATAAAAATCGAATCTTTTTCAGCTGTGTTCTCCTCCATCGCATCAGGTGAATATTACTACAATCTTTACCCTTTTGTTGTTGATAAATGTGAGAAATTTTAGTACTATTAGCTGTTTTTTGTTTTGTTATTTAGTATGTTTTTCGTGAAATTTTAGAATTTTAGTTTTTGACCCTTTTAAGGTGCAGAGCTCATTCTCATTTCTTGATTATTTTGAATGTGATCTTTGCTTCATGTGGGAATGTTATTAGAGTGTAGTTCAATCAGCTATATTCAATTATTTGTATCTATTCCAGTGGTGCATCCAGGATTTTCACTAAGGGGTCGGAAAATAAGAATGTAGTGCTTGAAATTTGAGTTTTGAACCCCTCAACAACTACCCTCTAAATCACCCCCTGCTGGGACGGAGCTAGAGGGGTTGGGGGTTTTGGGGGTAGGAGGGGAATTCATCCAAGCCTGCTTCGCTCAAGAATCACATTGTATATACACGGTGAAGATGGTGAACTCTCTTGATAAAAATCTTGCCTTTGCCAATAATTTCGCGCTACTTAGGTCTATTCCTCTCCAATTTGATGTGTTATTAGTAGGAGCAAATATGGTGGAAAGTTTAGTGCTAAATAAATGTAAAATCTTTAAACTGTCTTCTATTTTTTGGGATAAATGTGAAACCATAATAGGAGTAGTATCTTGCTTTTGGCTGACCCAAAAACACAATACAATATACATACCCATCCCAGCGTACAACAGAATACATACACATCGTTCTTCTTCTTCTTCTTCGCGAGAAATCGAGTCCAGTGCGAGAAATGGTACGCAGCAACCCATAAATATCCATAAATATCAGCGCCCGTCCATCTCCCTCTCTCCCTTATCGCCCGTACGCGGAGCTTCTGGAATCGATCCAGGTGTCTCAATCTCGTAATCAGGCAGCCCTCACCATTTTTCCATTGAGGAATTGTACGAGAATCGTACTCATTCGAGCTAAGGAAATAGGCTTAGTATGTACTCCATTTTCTCTTTTGTTCGTGGGTTGCTGGGGTTGGCAGAAACTCGTTGGAGTTTTTCTGTGGTCGTGGAAGTTCGTCTCTGCTCGGTTTGCTGCCCCGAAAGAGGCAAGGCCTCCTCCCTCACTTACGTTACATTTCGATTCCAAGACGGATCTTTTTTTTTTTGATGAATTTCTTTAGCTTTCTTTTGTTCTTCTTTTTTGTGAATTTGGTGTTATATCTGCTCCTTTACTTTGAGCCTTATCTGTTTAATCCCAACCTCTCCTCATTCATTCATTTTGGTTGGAGGGTTCTTTGAATACTCATCAGTGTTAATGTCTTTATCTGATTTCTGGTATTCTGGTCCCCTATCTCGTGGTCGATATTTTCACAAATCATTTTTGGTTTCGAACTTTCTCTGGGCATTGATTTGATATGTTTCGAGTTCAGCTATTTGTGAGCGATTATTTAGATTTCATCTCCGTGTGATTTTATTTTCATTTGAAGTGTGATGTGACAAGAAATCTGGTGTTCTGCTGGCTTCTTTGTCTATAATAATCTCAGCATGTTGGCCTTTTCAAGTACTTTTCTGTTATCATTCAGTTGATTCCTGTTTAACATCACATTTTTGTTGCTCGAAACGAGCTCTATAATGCAGTAATTGATTAATTTTGGCCATGGATCTTCCTTTCAATAGGGCTGATTCTTACTTGAATGCTTGATAGATGTTTAAATTCCAATATTGATAGTTGGCTTCATGTTAAATGAATGCTACTATGGTTGCAGTTAGACATGATATTGTTTGTAATTCACCTTGTCTTGTTTCAACTTGGCTTATAAGGTTGTTGTTAGTTTATTTCTAAATACACATCTAATTTTTATGTGTTGGTACTGTTTTAATTCAAAATATGATTAATAATACGTTTGCTCTTTCTCTTTTTTCCAAGTAATATGTTCCTAGTACATTCTTTCATATATTTGCTAACTTAGTTGTTCTGATGCATAAGTTTTCTGTTTCTGTATGTACCTGCCAAGCCTTGGTTGTTTTCTTTTTCTTCTCCTCAAATGATCTCTGTTAATCTCGTCTTGTTGGCCTTAAGTCATAGTCTAAGTTTTGATTTCTGAATCCAGTTTGCTTGTTTTCTTGATCTGTTGCGAGGAAGTTTCCATTTATTTTGCTAGAAAAATCATGTAAGTTGAATAGTTACTGCTGTACTTCCTTCTTTATGATGTTTTCTTTTTTTAGAAATTGATACTACGGACTTTGTGACATGCTTATTTAGTCTTTTATGCACTCTTGTGTTTTTAGCTTGCTACTTGCCTTTATTCAAATGCTATGTTCGTAAGCATATCCTTACTGTGGGGGTCGCCTGTTGCCTCTCGTGTATATCAACCTTTTAGAAAACAATTATTCTCCTTTATCATGCGTTACTGCCTCAATAAGGTACCACCATCCTCCTGTTAGTGTTCATTTATTTTTTGGAGTTTAATTTGTTTTGTTTCTTTTTATTTGTTAATAACAGTTAATGCAGTAGTACTCTCACATTTCCATTTATTTATTGTTATCCACTAAGTGTGTTTCTCCAAGTAGAATCTGGTTTTCTTCTTTTTATGCTTGTAACATCAAATATGTCGGATACAAAGTGTTGCATCTTATATTTCGGAGTTAGGTTCTTCGTATTATTATCATGAGTATGGGTCGAGTTTCCTGTCAAAGCTATGCCTGTTTGCTTCAGTATCATTGACTCTTCTAAATTATACTTGAGATCCCATGATGAGCTATTAATTTGTATGTTTTGTTTTGTTTATGCATGATTTCCCTCGGGTTGTAGTTGGAGTCAATCACAAAATAGTTGTAGTTGGAGTCAGCTATATGAATCATCTATAGCTGTTGTGCTTTATTTGGGCCTTCGTCCCTCCTTTTCCCATTTAACTTGTAGTGAAGTTGTTGATGTGGATCTCTAGCTAATATTTGTCTTGGAAAATCCCTGTTATTGCACTTGCTTTTGACTGATGAATGGGTTGTTCTGATGTTTTGATCTTGGTGGGTTGTCATATTGTAGATAAACAATCTCTGCAAGGATTTCCACGGTTTCAATGAATAGCACCGATCATGCACCAGAAACACCAACACTTAAAATCAAGGCGTTCTTTGAATCAGCTCCACCACTAAAAGATGCTGCTGAAATAGAGACAAAATTGAAGGAATTTGTCGACCGGATTTCATCATCAGGCAAATTTTCTTCCTTTCAGTTATCGTAGCTTGTATTTTTTTCAACTTCCTTTCCACAATCTGGACATTGACAATGCCATGTACTTTATTCTGACTTTGTCTTTATCGTCATGTTCAGGGAAGGGAAAAGCAAACAGAGTGGTGTGTGTGACTTCTGGCGGTACAACTGTTCCTTTGGAGAAACGATGTGTTCGTTATATTGATAACTTTAGCTCTGGTCATAGAGGATCTGCTTCCACAGAGTATATCATGAAAAACCATACTTAAATTTTCTAGTACACATTTGGTTCATGTAACGTCTTACATTCAAATTAAACTGGAATTGCAGGTACTTTTTGAAGGCCGGTTATTCTGTCATCTTTCTGTATCGTAGGTTTGTGTCAAGTGCATTGCTATGTATTATCATTATCCTGATCACGTTTCTTCCCTTCGAAAATTAGTATATGCTCTTGACTGGATTTTAAGGCCATGAAACTCTACATATGCAGGGGAACCTGCCAGCCATTTTGCAGATCACTGCCTGACGATCCATTGCTCGAGTGTTTTACTTCAACTGATGACTCAAGTATTCAAGGTCTGTTATTTTTTGCATTTATGCCCAATACAGATGCACGAGATTTTTTTCGTTTTAACAGGGGAGGCAGGAGACTTAATAAAATAGATGTGAGAATTATAAAAGGAGGAAATATAATAATGTGATAGAATTTGGAAAGTTACTTCTGTTTATATTAGTATTCCTAATTTCCTTTATGTTGATGTTGCCCACATCCCAGCTTGTTAGGTGTTACCTTGGGTGGTTGGCGGGGATATTTACCACTGTTGCTTGGAATATTTTGAACCTGGCTGATGTTGTTGACCATTTTATGCTTTTCAGTGGACCCATCGCATGCTGAAGTGGTGAAGAGAGCCATTGCTGAAAATCGTTCTGTAAAGATCTTAATCAATTATTCATTTTAAATATTTCAATTACATTTGTCAGTAATTAACTTAAGAATTTCTTATTGCAGGCAGTTAATGGCGGTTTCCTGCTGAAATTACCGTTTACAACAATTTTTGAATATTTACAGGTCATGCTCAGTGGTTTTTTTTTTGTATGATAAGTAGGTTATGTTCAATAGATTGGTGCAAATCTATTTGGTGTACTTAATTCTAAAAACTTCTACTTTGAGTAAGCAATATGCTCCATATCTGATATGTTGTATGAAAGTTGTAAAAGAGTATTAATGTGGTTTGTGTTAAACAGATTCTTCGGATGATAGCTGTCTCTTTAAGGAGCCTTGGTCCTAGTGCTATGTTCTATCTTGCAGCTGCAGTTTCTGATTTCTATGTACCGTGGGAGAGCATGGTAATCATTTATTCCTTCTTGGCGTTGTTTTGGTTGAATTTGCAGTTGGAAATGGTTGGATGCAGTTCAATCTTTGTTCTGTTTTTCTTCTTCATTGTCTCTTGACTTCTTTTGTTTCAATACCAGAAATGGCTGGTATATAACAATAACAACCACGCCTCAATCCCAAGGTAGTTAGGGTCGGGTGTATGAATCCTCAATATCATAAATGCTCCATGCTTCATTATATTTCAATATTCCGTACTTATGGATTATCTAGCACTAGGATTTCTCTAATATACCTTAGTGGTATATCTCTTATAGCTTAAAAGTCTTTTAGTAAGCACTAGCCTTCTCGTTGGTATTCATCACTACAGATTTTCAGCTTTCATTATTTTCTATCTTTTGATAGATCTGTCTGGACTCCAAGATATTCCAAATAATCTGAGATGACTTCTTTCCATGTGATTTAAGGTCTACCGGTGCATCTGGAGGTGTACATAACACATGGCCAAACCATCTCAAACAATATTTTCTCATTTTATCCCCTATATGTGCGGCTTGCACCTTCTAACATATGTGATCATGTTTTTCTTATCTAATTTTATATTACTACACATTTATCTTAACATTCGCATCTCTTCGATACTCATCTTGTGGATATATTGAGCTTTTAGAGGGTAAGCAGAACTTCCCTTTTGCTCTGGTAGGTAGAAATGATAGATATATAACAGATAATTTTGTTCTTCTCACATCTTCTGGTATTTGCTTAATATAAGCTCCTCTTTACAGACGATGCATAAGATCCAGTCAGGATCTGGTCCTTTGGACATGCGGCTTGCTCAAGTACCGAAGATGCTTTATGTGCTTAGAAATGAGTGGGCACCTGTGGCTTTCTGCATATCTTTCAAGGTTAGCTGATCATCTCTTGAGTTTTCTTTAACGATCTTGAAGTTTGCTGTACCTGTAAAAATATGGTGACTGAACAATTAACCTGTGTCGAATATATATTGAGGAGAACTGTGCATATGATGCTGTCTGGAACTAATAAGATCAAACTCATATTTTCTCCATCTTATTCACGCAGCTCCGTTTTTATTTTCTCAGGTGTTCGAACTTTTTATTTGACCTACATTTGCAAATACTTGCATTCTATTTCCTACAAGTTTCAAGAGTTCAAAACTGAACTTTCCCCCACAACTATTACGTATATATATATGAATGTGACCTGTATAGCTTCATATCTCTGCTCATCACACAGTGTGAATACTGATTTCAACGTTTACTTCTTTAACAGCTGGAGACAGATACAGATATCCTTTTAGGGAAGGCTGATATGGCCCTCAAAAAGTACAAGATGCATATGGTGGTAGCTAATGAACTTCAAACTCGTAAAGAGGAAGTTATAGTTGTCACAGAGCAGGAAAAAATCACAGTTCGTAGAGACACAACTCAGCCTGGGGCTGATGTCGAAGATCCATTGATTAAGCTTGTTGTGGACAGACATTCAGCATACATCGATGCATGATCTCTTGAGGACTGACCAATGATAGTTTTGCGGATTTGTGAACCTGACTTCTTTGAGGATTGTATTACATCTGTGCAACAACTATGTAACCAGCTATTTTAAAGGAGATAAACCCTTCCACCCCACTTAACCAACTACCACAGGCTCTCTTGAAAGAAGTAAAAGAAAGAGAGGTGCCTTTTAGTTGTTCCAATTGATGAGTTTTTGTTGTTGTTGTTGTTGTTTTCTTGTTGAAGAATAAGTTTCGTGCACGAAAAAGGTGCTGAATAAATTAGTAAGATATGTTCTTCAGTGTTGGCTCTGATTCTTGCTGTTCCCATGTAGAAGTTAGCAGCACCATATTACTGCTTTTTCTCTGGGCATGATGTATTTCTTGATGATAGCTGTTTATTAGCGTCTTTGTGGCTCTAAATCATACCGATAATGCGGTAACTGGAGCCATCCTTTAGCTCTAAACTTGACGTGAATCTCGTCTTGTATGAAGGTAGTGTTACGATGAGCTCACACACATCTCGACTATTTCATTAGGTACCTGATCTTCACCTAATGAACACTATACAAGATTTGGTCGAACTGCGGATCGTTGTTAAGGAGCATCAGTATTAGTAGAAAGAGATACAGCATCAATATACCCACAGATAATGAGTCTACAATGGCAAATAGAAAACTAAACGTTTCAACCTTGCCAAGTTCAGTAGAGTACAAAGTTAACCTATGATTGATGTTCATCTAAATAACTTAAAAAGATAACTATTTTTTCATTTGTAAAGTGATATATAGGAGATATCATATATACAGCTATTTCTTCCTGTATTGCACAACACATTGTTTTAACCTGAAGTAGCTTTCCAAGATACTGTATTCTTCACCAGGTGCATGGAGGCGAACCAATACGCGTGGCATCTTCTATAGATTCTTATCGTCCTCCTCCGCAAGCTCCAGACCTTCAGCAGCCAGAAGCCTGCTAATGACTCTTTTCTTTTCTTCCTCTGCTTTTCGCCGCATTATATCTCTTTTCCTTAAGACAAGTGTATGCCGCTTCAACGTATTATTAAAATTCTCCACAGATGCCTTTCTCTCTTTAGCAATGATTCGCCTTTCTTCTTCAGGATCCATCTGAAAAGGTCCATTTTGTCAATAAAATTTAGATGACGCTAGGAAAGAAATGTGCATCATATATAGTCTTCAGGAGTGGAATGAAGGGAACGACATAAGGAATGAGGAATGGAAAACTGCATCATATGTATGGTATAATGTAGATTGAGTGACCTGCTGGGTATATGGCTAATGCTAGTTCACCAAATTGTCGAATATCTATCACTACGGTGAGAAGAGAGGAACTGAGAAGAAAGAAAGTGAAGATTGATGAACTGATTAAGACCATCCCAATGTATGTTATATTATTTTTCTACGTGGGATATTCAGAGCCACATTATGTTAATGAGAAGTTAAAGTATGTCAAAACACATCTTAATAAGTGCATATCTTGAAGTGATATTCGTAAGTTAATAAGGGCAATACAGAATGCATGATTAGCAGGCTAGCACACAGAGATACAAAACGTGTACTATAAGCAGTTCTATACCTTTGAACGAGCAAGGCGGCGGGCCTTCAGATTTAATTCTAGCTGCTGCTGTTCAGCCCATGCAGCAATGGCCATATCACCCCGTTGGTCAAATGCTTTTCGCTTTTTCATTAGCCACTCCACCCATGCTTCGGATGCCTGATGAATAACAGAATAGCATCATGTTAGTTTGAGAAAATGAAGATACTGCAGGCCCCAAAAGCTAGAGAACAAATAGCACCACATTAAGGAAACACTTCATTGACATAAACAAATCCAGCCATCTGACAAAGTAAAAGTTTGGGGGCTAATTATGGTGTCAATACTAGAACTTTGCAAAATCACTAAAATCTTAGTATTGGCAAATTCTGTCCACACTGAAAACTTATCAACCAAAAAAAAAAGAAAAAAAGATTCCTGTAATCCTGTCCATTGAATATCTACAACATCCACAATATGCAAAAGGAATATGTAATTTCTCATTTTCATATACATTTCCCTTTCCACGTTGCAAAATTTGGTAGTTTGGAGTACACTAAAGCATGCTCATTTGGCCTAGCAAAATTCGCTTTCACACATCAACAAGAGGGCAATGTGTAGAACAGAGTCATTTAGATTCTAGCTCCTTTTTAGATTATAAACTGATACGACTTGGATAATAAGCAATCTTCTCTTTTTTTAATTGATGAAAAGATAATACATTAACAACTATCAACATTATTCTAAATTTTCACCTTCATGGGGTTTACTCGATTGTCTTTGTCATATTTTCTCCGTTCGTCTGCATCTATAAGAAGCTCGTAAGCAGCTTGAATCTTAATGAATCGAGCTTCAGTAGTTTCTCCTTCCTCAAGAGTCCCTCTGCCATTATAAACTTAGAGGAGGAAACAGAAGTAAGTTCCAGATAGAAGAGAACAGCCGATACAAGGGCTCTAGGAAATTGATTCTCTGACCCAACAAGTAATCACTAGGATTGACCAACAAGAGATGGCAACCATTTACAAAAATTCTTGATAAGATTTTCAACAGCCTAACTGAGAAAGAAGGCCTAATTTACTGAAATTTTGTTATTTGAGATTCATGATAGAGAAAATGGATATCCACACAACTGTAGTAGCTTGACCAAACTGGTTGAGCTAGGATTTCTTTTGGTATGATTATTAAATATTTCTTACGTGCAACTGAAATAGCTCCGTGCACAGCTAAAATCTCATCTATGATATTTCCAGTTTCTACTTGCGAGAAATGGAGCACCTCAATAAATCAAATATTGATGGAAATGATCTCGTGGACCATAGAAAATATTCCCTATCATCAATTCATGAGTTAGCTTTCTGACAAGCCTACTTTGGACTTACCAAATCCGGCTTTTGTGCTACAGGTATAGGTCATTTCACTAGTACAAAAAGACATCATATAAATCAGTTCCAAAGATAAAGAGAGATCCTATCCAAGGCTTGTTAAAAAACGTTAGAAAGGCATTCCACTAGTGAAGATAACTCAAGTCATAGCAAAAGCCAGAGAGCCGGGAGAAAAAGTGGAAGTGTAATATTACATGAAAGGTCTACTAATTGAAGATGAGCGTACAACTTACATATGGACACAGAACCAACTTGTCACATTTACGCATACATATACAAGCATATGTATTTACCGAGGGCGTGAATAGAAGAGTCTTTTTCTTTACTATTCAGTGTCATGAATTCGATACCAGAGAATACCGTGCCAAACAAGTTCTTTTTTTTGTACATGCATACAAATATAGCTAAGATCAAAACTAGCATCAGATCAAACAAGTACACAGCATACTGATGCTGATTACCAAAAAGGCAAAAAAAAGGTAACCAAGAGAAAATGCATGTGTGAGGAATGCACTAAAGTGACAACTAAAAGATTAAGCACAAACCATCTGGATGGTAAAACTTCGCCAATCGTCTATATGACACTTTTATTTGTTCTTCATCAGCATCCCCTTCTAGTTCTGTAAACAGAAACATTGCATCAGTTTTTGCAAATATTGCAAAAGTACTGAAATGCACAGAGTAAGAGGGAAAGGACTCCACTGTGCTTTATAGTCCACTAGCACTAATATGAAGGAGCTCTAAAGGTAGTTTCAGTGTGTCTTATTACTAAAACCAGCAAAATAAAGTTGGTAGTGTATAGACACTTCATAAAAGTTAAATAAGTTGGAATGAGATTGTTCATATAGGCATATGACACTTTTACACATATATCCCAAGATGAAGATGTCCTTTATGAAGCCAGATCAGATAAACACCAAACAAAAAAAAAAGAATAATAGAGAAGACAAGAAATGAAAAGACTAAAAGTTGAAAACTCATACACACATAGAACTCTTGAAACTATGAAAATGCACCATGTTAATTAGAAAGATTTGCTACCGATATAGAAATTTTCTTCCAAACATGTAGTCTTTGAATATTTTTTTTCCAACTTCCTTGTTGTTCTAATATGTTAACTTAATCTAGCAGGGCTAATAATTTTGTTTTAACGCAGTTTCGCGACTCCTAGATCCTCTATATTTTGCTAAAAGTCAAGTATTTCACACAACACAAATGTTCCTAAACATTATTCCATTCAAATGTATCTTTGATCAGAAACTATTCGTTCTTCCTTTGCGTTTTCTGTAAGATGTTTTTCTCATCATAGTTCCCAGTCAAATTGAGTTCAACTTCTATTCTTTGACAACAACGGTCCACTACGCCTCAATCCCAAACAAGTTGGGGACTTCTATGTGAATCGTCCCCTAGCATGATACTCCATATAAACTCATGTCAGACCACTATAATATAAAATACAAATAACTTCAAGTGTCTATTTTCATGGATTGGTAACATAGAATATATTAAACCACACTTATTCTGCAAAAAAAAATGATTTTACATTGTCACTACATATAAGTTAAATCCAAGCAAACCAAAAGCAAATCATTTAAAAGCCAACTACTGGTCCTACGTTTTAATTTGTTTGTCTTACTTTGTTTTTACAGTCCATTTAGAAAAAAACTCTTTCCTTTTTCAGCAACTCCCTGTCCCGTCAAAATCAGACAAACAAATTGAAACCGAGGGAGTAGTTCAATACTCAAACATACCGAGAGTTTCATAAGGAGACTTTGAATCGTTCCAATTATAAGCAGAAGTAGTCACCATTTTCCTCTGCTGATTCAATCGATGATCCCAAGTTTCAATTCTACTCGAAGTTTGATACCATGATTGCAGCACCGGTGGTTTAGTCCATTGAGGAACTGAATTAGGGTTCCAAGTTGAAACCCTAACTGCTGATTTTCCCAATAAGTCTCTGTAACAACAAGTAATTGAAAAATACACAACTTGAGGCCTACAAATAGATCTCAAATTGCTCATAATTTTCTATTTTTGGTTGTTAATTTCACTCTTCACAGAGTATTTCAGATTTCTATGCCATTAATGGAGTAGAAAATTGGAAGAAGATTTGATGAAGTGATAGAGAAATGAATCTTATTTAATTTTAAATTTTTTGTTTCCTCAAAAATTCTCTTCTAATTTTGTGGACGGTTTATTTCGTTACATTTGGAGGAAAAAGAATTAGCTAATGACTGTTGTACCCTCGACCTTCACATTTAAAAACACAATATCTATGTGATGTGTCAATTTATTTGGCTACCACATAGGCGGTACAACAACTCCGCCATTCTCCCTTTCTAAGTAGGGGTTCAACGGAGCTTCAAATAAAATATAAAAGAACAATTGATTCTGAGTAGGATATGTAATACGTCCATAAGAACGACGTCGCACCAGACGTCTTGCTTTAACTTCCCTAGCTCCAACTAAGCAGAAGGGCACCTTTTCCCCCCTTACTCAACATAGGTCCGCCGTTCATTCCCTTTTTATCTGATTCGATAGGGCTCTGGATGAGGCCCTTACTTAAAAGAGCTTCAGTCCTATTTCAATAAGAGACGTGTTTGAGCCCGCTTTGAAGACAACTAGGAACTACCAGCACAAGATCTAGTATTTGAATAAGCCAATCCAATAAATTTGCTCATTTGCACAAAATTTCTATATGATCTATAATAGGGAAAGATTAAACCCAAGCAAAATCCACAGTAGCATCACAAGGGAATGTTACTAATGGAACATGTAGGAATAATAGGTCCTATTCTTTTTTTTTTACCCTCATTTGAATTGATTGGATGCTTGAGCAGTGGATGGTATGTTATCCAAACTCCCATCATCAATGATTATCTTTGTACTAGCCAATTCCGACATAGATTTTGAATACAACCTTCCGTCTTCTCCTCTTTTCTGTTGACGTTGGCTCACATGTGAAATTAGTAAAATAAAACGAATTTGATTTTGTCGCGTGAATAATATTAAAATACTATTCTCTTTACTTTATTGTCAAAGTTAAAATGTCAATGGATGCATGTCAGGTTATGATTTTCCTGCTGAATTTGTGCACCTGTTATGTCTTGTGTGACATCTCTTGGACTCCTTAAAAATGTCAATGAATGCATATCGAATACTTCAATTTTGAAGAGTATGAGCAACATAGATTAGGAGACTTAACCTCGGCAATAATGATAAAGATATGAGGATATTTTATTACTTGTAAAATCAGATACAAATAGGAGGGAGTACTCTATTCAAACTAATAAGTGGGAGAAAACTCTCTCCATAATACATTTTTCAGTTTACACCATGTGTAAAAATCACATTTTCCAGATTTCTCTGAGTTTCATAGTTAAATTTCTCTACTCTCATCAAGTTCTTATTCTAGAATTATACACATCCCCCTTCCCTATGTACATAAAATTCTTGAAACTTGCCAGGATACCACCTGAATAATATGCGTTTTCCGAGTATGAAATTCTAGACAAGACTTCGATTACATTTTCCATGTACATCTCGTTCAGGCGTAGTTAACAGCTACATTCGAGGAAACTTAGTTATCGTTGTCTGCTTTGCTCGTAAAAGGCTAGGTAGGTTCACGAGGACGAGCAGCCCAAAGAGAACTTAGAGCACGAAGACGTTGAAGATACTCCCCAAACGCAAGTAACCCCCTGGCTGATTGGCGTGTAGTCAGGACAAGTGACAATTGTTGTAGTGTTTGCTGTCTAAGGTGATCTGCCTGTTAAGAAAATATGAGTACCAACAAAGATTATCATTTGATAAGTAACTTTCCACGACCACATGACATGTATAAGACCACAAGATTCAGAAGTCCTTTTTACTTTTTTAAACTCTGTGTCAAGTTGAAACCAGACAAAAAAATTTGAAACAGAGGGAGTAATAGAAAGTGTTACCTGGGTAACGAAACTCTCGAGTGCTTCTAACTTTTCCATACTAGAAACCATTTGAGAACTGTAACTTCCCATTCCAGTGGTCATAGTTAGGATGTTCTGTGCCAGAGTCTGCTGAAGTTTATCCATTCCCTGAGTGAGAGCATCCTCGGCTTGCTGACAACAGTGTCGCAGATTACAGATTTTCACGATCTGCTGATCTGACAATGGCTCAAGTTGTGGCATCACGATCTATAAAATTGACGTTACAATGAGAAATCTCACACTTATTTGATAAGTTGCAGGCAGAACTTAAGGAAATAACACAAGCAAGAGATAAAAAGAATACGAGTGGGACTAATGGACGGTGAATGTTAGAGATGCAACTAGATGCAACGAATATTAGTAAGCTACAGAGCAGTGAAAATGCAGCAAGGACTACATACATTTATGAGTTCAGATGGCTTGAATCCTCCAATCCAGAGGAAAAAGCGTTCCACCGAAGTTCTCCACATCCCAGATATCAAGTAAAACACATCAGCTTTTGCAGCATCAACTTTCATTCGGAAGAGATTGTAGTAGTGGTTTAAGACGGTTTCTACCAGCAACTGGAGCTCCATTTCGCTTACATGGGATTGCAATATGTTCCTCAACTCTACGTTCTTTTTTTGTTGCTCTTCAACCCAGAGACTATATTCCATTTCAAATGCAGCTATTCCTGCATATGCAGCACCAGTTAGGGACAAAATTCACGATACACACTAGCTGTTTTCAAGAAAGTTACATGACGTATGCTCAAGTAAATAGGGTCACACTCTTGTTTTACTAGCATGCAATTTACCATCTTTCTAATAGACATTGTGAAGATTTTAGCTAGACAACAGCTTGTAACATTACCTAACAAAAGAGTGGAAGTAGTCTATTATTTTACGCAAGAGATTTTGAGCAGGTCTAGCTGAGTTAACATTAAGATTCTAAAACAGTTGATAATTTAAACTACTCATGAACATAAAATGAAAATGAGCTATTAAGCGACAGATCCAGTATCCGCGAACCTGGATTAATTGTTGAACTTAGCCCCATATTACCATTTGAACCTAAAATGTACAGTCCCTGCAATAAATTTATTACGTGATGTGAGTTAATATGATACTGTATAGAAGTTAGAAACGCACAGGAGAGAATTTCACTGACCTGCTGTCGAGCTCTCTCCAGTTCCATTTCAAGTTGTGCTAGCTTCAAATTACTTTTTTCGAGCTGCTGAACATAAGCCTGTTGAAAAGAGTTGGAAAAGGAATCAAGGTAGGAATTCTTCAAATATCTACAACACAAGAAATATTACAACTTTCACATACCTTTTTCCTCATACGGCTTTTACGTGCAGCTTCACGATTCTGTGCTAGACGCCGTTGTACCTAACTTTCAATATGAAAATATACTTAGCCTTTAACATCAGAGGTACATGTCGTTTATCTATTCGTTTTGGTTAAATCACGAATGTTTCAATACTTTCACCTAAAGCATATAAACACGGAAACGAGAGATAAATAGAGATTTAAAGGTATGTTAAGCCCACCTTGTCTGAAACACTCTTTCCTGCTTGATTATCCTCAGAGCCAGAGGGTATAAGTTGGTCACTAGAAGTATATCCCGACTACAATAACCAAAAATATCAGTTCAACAACGGTAGAAACTTCGATTTAATTAGCTAGAAGATGCATGTATGGTTCTTTACCTTGTCATCTGCCCTGTCATTTGCTGGTGTGACCATACACGCACTAACACTGGGCATAATGTCACCTCTAAACGCGTCTTCCCACATACTCATATGGTGGAACGGTTCGAATATGCCCATCCTTCTTGTGGGGGCAAATTGAGTTGATGTAGAACTCATGTTCATAGACTGAATCAAAAAGAAAGATCACATAACTTAGACGCGAATTTTAGATTACTGCAGAGCAGAGAGAGTAACAGAGTTACAGCTAAGAAAATTATTTCTAAGAAACTAAAAAATGATCGGACGACAAACAAACAGGTATTTTTTCGGATAATGAGATACATGAGGCACTTCTGGAGGATACAGCAAATTCTAGCTATGAAATCACCGAACAAGTCACCTTATAGTTTGATCATGGATGATATGATATAGACTGCAATTGAGTTTCTACCAACAACAACATATCCAGTGAAATCCCACAAGTGGGGTTTGGGGAGGGTAGAGTGTATCCCGACCTTAACCCTACCTCATGGAGGTAGATAGGCTGTTTTCAAAGGACGCTCGGCTTCATAGCAGCAAATCAAAGTAGTTATGAAAAGGAAAAAAACAACAGTGAAGAAAACATAGCAACTAATAACGAAAGCAGTGCAAAACATCCAGAAAAGGAACAATAACAACAAAAACAACAAAATAGTACGATAACCTAAACACAATAAACAACAGATGATGGTAGATATCAAAAAGCAAGAAACTACAAGAATAAGGCTAGTACTACGACAAACACCACCAAGCCTAAATCAATCAAAAAGCAAGACAACGCTGCACTACCTACTAACCAAAAGAAATGAATTGTATCAAGAAATCATGGTCTATACGTCCCCTCTGTCTAACACGAAAAATAGAATAGAGACTCCAATAAGGAAATCCATCAAACTTGATAAAGATTTTAAGGAAATAAATACAACTTATCCAAGTGAAGAATCAACTGAACTTTACTAAACACTCTGTTTCAGAAATTGTTAGCTATTTCGAAATAGCTTTTTATGCTTCTCATCAAACCACAAATTAAAGGTAACCAGAGTTCATCCATATTATTTCATGTAATCAATACAAAAAACACAAAATACCCCAAAAAAATAAAAAATTAACACAAATAAATAGACTTCTAGTATATAACACACCACAACAGTTGAGTCAGAATTTTCACTAAAGGAAATTTAAAATACGAACAAGCAAACATAACATATGAATATGTCAATCTAAAGAGATTCAACATATACTATATATACATAAAAATAAAATAAAATTCATATATACAGTGTAATTTTCCAGCGTAAGGGACTCAGATGAATTCGCCCCTGAACACACACACAAAAAAACATACAACTACAACTATTATATGACTCTGTCTCTCTTTGTGATATATAATTCAAGAATTGAACTTTTTAGGCAAAACAATAATACTAAAAAGAAAAAATACAAAAATAAACTGAAAAATTAAATTAAGGGGCTAACCTGTTCATAAGTACAAAGAAACTCTTCTGCAAATTGGGAGTTTTCAAGAAAATTAAAATTGAATTATGGAATTATACAAAGAAGAAGGGAAAAAAAAGTGGCATTTAGAGGCAGAGAAAAAAAATAAACTGGCAAAAGAAAGTTTATAGTAAATTTATAAACAAAGATTAAAGTACTATGAAGGAAAAAATAAAAAAGAGACAAAGTATTAAAGAATTTGATTGCCTTTTTGAAAATGCTTGTCAATTTTTTGAAGGCTTTATATCGTTATCAAACAATATTTTTATATTATAGACAGGCGCACACACACGGACTTGGCATATTTATAATTATTTCTAACAAACTTTAACTAACCTACCACCCTTTCCGGAATTAAGAATTTAGACGTCGTGAATTTTAAATTTAAAGAGTATATTTTAAATGTATATTAAGTTTGTATATACATAATTCTAGATGTATATCTAATTTTATATATATACATATATTTACACTTATATAATAATTATTTATATTTAGGATTCAATTTTGAAATATTGTTGAATTTTATCATATTCATGATTTCATTGTTGGATCTGTCACTAAATATGACAATTAGGGGCGGCATGCAATTTTAAAGCTATGGAATCGAATCAATAAGTTTAATCAATCATATATTAAATTTTAAACCTAATTAATAATAACTCAAATGGTTATTGAGTTCAGTAATATTCTAAAAACGTAAATTTTATATTCTAAATTCGCCTCTAATAACACACTATTATTTCACTGGTCCTTTCTCATGGCTCATTTGGCTTAATGTTTTCTCTTTTATTTTATATAATTTTTTAAATGAAAAAAAAAACATTTCCCTTTGTTGACATCTTCCTACTCTTGTCCTTTAATTCTCCTTTTTAAATTTATTTATATGATATTATTTTATTATTAATTTGTTTGAAAAACATTACATATTTATATATTTGCAACATTTAATCGAAAACTTATCATGTTCTTCATAATGAAGAGTTATTATAGTTACACATCTATTATGGTATGTGTATATATACACAAACTTCAAAAATCTCATTGTCTTTTACTTAAATTTCGTTTTGAGTTAAATTATATCACGTAAATTAAACGAGAAATAATATATATTATAGTAGGGTGAGAAAAGGGATTCTTATCTTGTAAGAAATTACTAAGAAACATTGAAGGATATATTAAAATGGGAACATCCAAAACTTGTAGGAATATTATAAAGATCTTGATGACTTTTTTATATAACAATAATTTTTGTATTTGGGCAAAGTGCGTACTTAGCTTTCTATAGCAATAGATTTATTCTTCATTTATAGATTAAACTTTTTCTTATATACATATATTTCTTTAATTAGTTGAATATTATTAATTGTCTTATCACTTTAATTTTTTTAGTTATTTGATGTCTCTGACACTCTTTTCATGTGGGCAGGCCTAATAACATGAAAAATTATATTCTGTTTAATAGATTATCAGACTAGTTAAATTGTATTAACCACTTGATTTAAAATTATATTATTTTCAGAGATTATATTGTACTTATTCACATACCTTTTTAAAATTTGGTGTTTGGTATTTGTATTAGGATTTACCTAATTGTGAATATATGTGTATTATAAGGCTCATTTCTATGAACGATACTTTCAATAAAAGAGAATCATTTAATTTCCAAACGTTTCAGCTAACAAAATATTTTGATAATAGTTGTTGATTCATTGTTACATTTAATTTGCTTTTTAGCGATAAAATTTGTCCATCGCTGAGTTTCATTTTTTAATAGTGAATATTATTATTTTTTATGTAAGCACTTATTTTTATATTCATAAAAATTGTACTGTAGTTGGTTATGATTTACCCACATACCTAATATTGCAAAAATCGTTTACTTATCCAGTAAAATAGTAAAGAAACCACTCGAAAGACGGCTTATTTAAGGTGGTGATGAGGTGTTCCAACATATATAAAAATAATAATGGTATAACAGCTTCTGGCACCAACTAAAAATTATATATTAAAAAATTAAACTTATATGCACTTACAATTTTTTATATTTGGAGTATAATTTGAATTTTTTATATTTGGAGTATAATTTGATCTGTAATAATAAATAAAATAAAATAAAATAAAATAAAATAACTAGTCTCGGCTAATTATTTATGATGGAGTGGTAAGTAGTCCTTCATTTTTTAACCAAAAGTCTTTGTTAGGAGGTATTTTTCACTCAATGTGGGACTCTCTGGCGCAAATTCAAATTTAGTCGGGCTCTAATATGAATATCAAACACCATATGGAAAAAAATAATAAAAAAAGTGAACTGATAGTATAAAATCTTTTACACTATTAATTAGTGTGAAGTTAATTTCAAAAAAATTGTCAAATAATTAAAAAATGGAAACTTAGGATGTGTTTGGTATGGAGGAAAACATTATGGAAAATATTTTTGAATTTTGATTGGTCAAAATGTTTTGAAAAATATTTTCTCTAGGAAAACAAGGTCTTTAAGAATGAGAAAAATGATTTTTTTTAGCGAAAATAGAGATTAAAACAAGTTTTATAAATGACATTTTACATTAATTATATCCTCCCGACCCTCAAGCACACCTCACCTTCATCCTGCCGTCGTAGCCCCAATTCCCACCACCCCATACCCCTACCTCCACCACCCATATTTGGTATTTGTCTATATATAATGCTTTTAAAATAATATTCTTTTTTACTTACCAAACAAAAAAAAAATACTTTTTTTAATGTATTTTTATGAAAAAATAACTTTAATGAAGGAGTAACTTTTTAGAATAATCCCACTTGTATAAATTTAATAAAGTTATATCGACCGAAGCTTGACAACGATTAGGAGACAAAAAAGAAAGGCAATTTGATGAAAAAAAGAAATTAAAGTTGGACTTGACACAACGTGAAATCAACTTCAATGTCTTCCATTAAAATAATTTCTCTAAAAATCAGGTGATATTTGGTCCAATTTGATTTTTTTTACTAAACTTAGTGATGAAATAAAGAATTTCATATTCGTGAATGAAGAGAACTTTTTAAATACGGTTTGATCAACTTTCGGTATGAATTAACTTTTTAGGTGAGATTAGACTTAAAGTTTATTTAATATGATATCAGAGTCAGACTCTCGATATTGACCCTCTAACTAGGTAATCTACACCCTATTATAGATCAAATGACTTTTTGAGTCTTTCAAGGATGATTATAATAATTAACAATCTTGATTAACCTAATAATTTGCTCCTATCATAAATACACATAACTTTTTACTCCAATATATTCACAAACAGTTTTTTTTTGTTGGACTAGACTCAAATTAAATACCTTTCATTTGATAGTGTCCGAACGTATCGTGTGAAGGCGGTTATGAATGAAGATTTCCACATGCGCGAGGTAGGGGTGTACATAATCGGATTGGTTCAGGTTTTTCAAATATCAAACCAAATTATTTGTGTAAAAATTTTAAATTTATAAATCAAATCAAACTAATTAAATTCGGGTTTTTCAATCTCGAGTTGGTTCGGTTTTTTCAAATACCAAACCAAACCATTGTGTCGAATTTTTAAAATTTTAAATCAAACCAAACTAATAAACCTCAAATTTTTTCAGGTTTTTGGATTTTTCCTGTAAAGTATGCATACAAACATATAATTAACTTGTGCTCCAAATATTTCTTTAGTCCAACCAAAATACAACTATCTAAGGTGTTTCTTAAGAAAATAACACAAAATATGAGATGAGTGATGACACTAAAATATGCAATAAAAATAATAATGAAATCATCATATAAAATAAATATTGCAAAGTCATAATAAAAATGATCATAATTTAAAAGTACTAAATCATGCTAAAATAAGTCTAATAAGTATTAGTTACATGATTAAACATTAAAGAAAAATTAAAATTAGATTATGTATTTTAAATGTCTAAACCAATGTAAAACTAAAGAACAAATATTCAACATTATTGTCATTCTTAGTGTTGAATTAATTTATTTTATTAGCATAGTATTGATTTGATTTCGAATTGAGCTTTATTAGAGTTACTAATATCTATGGACTATAACCATTATTGGACCATTCAAAATTTTAAGTCTCAAAAATCTTAAAAAAATATGTTAAAAGATAAAAATTATGAAAACGTATAAGTAATATTTAGAAATTATATCAAAGTAAATACTTTTACGTATAAAATAAATTTTAACAATTATATATATAATGTCCGGTTGGTTTGGTCTCGGGTTGACTTTTTTAGTTAAAACCAAACCAACTCAAGTATAGTCAGGTTTTTTTTCCAATACCAAACCGTTAGTCGGTTTTTTTTCGATTTGACTCAATTTACAGTTTGATTCGATTTTCGGTTCGATTTTGTACAGCCGTGAGGGTATGAGGAGGGAGGGGGATTCGAACTTCCTCAATATGACTTGAAAAAATCTCTCCAGTGAATTAAGTTATGAAGTTGAGTTAAATCCGAGTTTCCTTTTTACAATTGGCATCAACAACATCTCATCAAATGTTTACTTTTAATCTAATCTTTGTTTAATTTATTATTGCTGCAAGGTTCCAACATGTTGACTGCTTGTCTCCTCTATTTTTTCACAATTTGTCTGCCTTTACCTATAAAATCTTTAATTAACACAAAACTCCTCTTTAGTTTTTGAAAGTTAGATTTATTAAATATAACTTTATTTTTCACTTTCACTTTTTATTTCTAGTGAATTTAATTTCACTCCCAATTACTTTAGACTAACAAGATGTATAGACCTTTTTTTTTTCCTTTTTTTTTTGGCAATTAGATGTTTAGACTTGTTGTATGATAGTGTACTCAATATATAATATAACCTCACTTTTCTTTTTATCTTTTCTTTTTTTTTGTAAATTTATTTTAATTTAAATGGACAATAAGCACAAAAAGCCCAAAACAAAAGAATCCATATTTCTAAGAAGATTTTTACTTAAAAGTGTAAAAACTTTCATAGAGTATTATTTTATAAAAATTAATTAAACTTTTTTCTATAAATAGAAAAAGTAAAGAAAAGGAGGCAAAATACAAATTACTCTCAGCTTCTTTCTATCGTTTTCCCATGGACCAAACCTTTTTTCTTCTCAATTTATTTGGCAGAAAATAAAGAAAACTTAGCCAACTTGGCTAGCTGTGTTTCCATAAGATGAAGTAATTCTTATTAAAATCCAATGTACACCAAAAAAAAATCAAAATCAAAATAAACTTATAAAATAATCAAGCTAGTTTACCAATACTTTTTGGTTTATATTTATTTATATAAGTCGTACAAAACCAAAAGTAGCTGAATTATTCACCATAAATCAAACCAAATCAGAAAAAAATTCGACACTTCATTATTATTTTTTCAAAAAGTACTACTTATTATTAGTTTTAACACTTCTATTCAAATACATAACTATTTTTTGGGCTTAAGTGGCACTATCTTCTAGGCTCAACGCGTGTTGACAATTTTTTCAAGCTATCTGGTTGATAGTGCCACGTAGGCCGAAAAGGGATAGAAAATTATTTATAAAATAAGTTTGGGGTGGGGGTGGGGGCGGAGGGCTAATAGGACCTTAGTATAGTATAAGTGTATATCTGAGATTTCAGGCATAGGTTGGGGGTACTTATGCATTTTCCCTATTTATCAACTATTTCTAATTAACTAGTCCAAACGAACTCTGAAATTCCCTTTTACCTCATTTTTTATATGTCTATTTGAGAAGTTAAAAGTTCTTTTTGAGGTATAGAGAATAATAAACTTTCCCTTGCTTAGGGTCAGGGAAATCCCAAAAAAGAAGAAGGAATTATATGTTGATTTTATTGAAGCGTGTGATCATTTTATCTAAAAATTTAAGCTGTTAGAAAAAGTACATTTTTATTGTTAATTGTATTATTTTCAATATGCCCTTTCACATATGAATTTGATTATTTTTCATGAGTCAAGTACGTGGAAGATCTTATGACGAACTAGTATTATAACCCAAAATTAGTGTATGTCAATATATGTAGCTTCTAGTTCCCTATTATTCCAAATGTCTAGCTAGTTAGAATTAAAATAGACCATAACAGATATGTACAATTGTGCATTTATTTTGTCATTTCTTGATTACAATGTGTTGTGACAATTGTGGGGGCAAGAATCGATTCTTTTCAGACCATTTTATTGGTTTTATAAATGGACAACGTTTGCTTATTCTACTGATGTAGTTAGCATGCAGACAACAGCTAGGCCAGCCAGCTTAGAATTAGGGGTTTGGAGTCCGCATTAAAGTCTGATTAAATTTGAATCACATACGGCAGGCTCATTAAGAGTAGCGTTCCCAACATAATTTTCTTTATTTCCAGGACTTGAATCTGAGACCTCTGGTCAAGAATAAAGCAGTCCTATCACCACACCACAACTCCACAACCCATGTTGGTTACAATAGATATTGATTCTTCTTTGGTCTCATGGGCAGAGCTACCCTAAGGCAAGGGGTGTCAAGCGGCACCCTTTCGTTGGAAAATTACATTGTATAAATAGGTCAAAATTTAATTTAATAAATATATATATACAAGTATTGATACCTCTTAACACAAGTTAAAGATTTAATATAGTGGTTAATGAAGTGCAAAAAATGCTTGAGATCGTGTGTTCTATTCCAGAGAGCAATCAGTCAAAATTGAGAGTTTAGACTATATGTCCCATCTCCTTGGACTAGCTTATAATAGGAAAATAAAGTGTTAGTAAAAATACATTAATTCCTTTGAAAAGTATATGTTAAGAATCTTGTATAGGAAAAACCTTTAAATTTTGCAATTGCAAGTAGGCATATATATATAATTGCCACACCATGATTAGTGTGACACAAATATTGGCCCATCCGTTAGGGATACCGCCCTTGTCATGGAGCATGAGAAAGACGGATGCGATTTTACATTTTAAAAAACTGATAATATTTGGTTTGATTTTAATTTTATTTGAAAAAATTGATAAATTACATACATATTTGTTTTATGATTTTATATAATTATATAAATAATATAATCTTACTTTATATAAACATTCTGAAATATCTTATATATATGGTTTCGTCAAAATCTATTTATAATTTAAGGGGGAGTTCGTTGGATTCAACTTGATTGGCTCTTTCATTTTAATTTTATTCAATCAAGACTCAACTAGAAAGAAAATTTACATTATGATGGTAATGATGTTGGCATGTGTCTGTTTGCTAACTAATTTGTTTTTTTTTTCTTTCATTTTTTTTTCGTATATGATTAATAACTTTAAAGTACATTAATCAATCTAACACTAATAATTTTCAAAGATGAACCTATCAAAATCTGAAAACAATAATTGTTTGAAAAGGATAACTTTAGATTTAATTAGAATCTTATTTTTTACGTACACGAAGGACTTTGCAAATGTTGCAACTAGGCATTGCCACGCCAATATTGGCCCCTCCATGATTGTTTGAAAAGGATAACTTTAGATTGAATAAAAGTAGCATATATCTCTCGAAACCCTTTTATAGAATTTCAATAATTTCTCCCGTTTCTCAAAAGTCCATATGAACCTAATAAGCAAGTGAATAATTTGAAATTCGAGTTATTTCATGAATAACACTCATATATATTGAACTTACAATGATATCTTGTAATTCAAAAGTCTCTCTATGGCTGAAGAATGGGTGTGTTCTTGGGCCATTATAGAAACATAAGTAGGATTGACGACGGAACGAAGAATGAAACTTTACGACAATTTTTTCGTAGATTATAACATACATAAATACTCTGAACCGTGCAATAAGGTCACCCATAACATGGCTCTCCCACTTGAGTTATCTTAGCCCCAAATTAACCATGCTATTCAATAATACAAGAAAAATGACAGCGTAAAATAACTACTAGTATATATGAAAAACTGGTCGTTTTTAAAAGCTTTGCCGATAATCAAAGCGTATCGTTCACGCAATCACTTTATTAATATTAATATATATATAATATTAGATTTTAAACCTATAAATCTGAAAGTATAGTGAAATCTAGATTTATTTATTTAAAAAAAAAATTAAACTCATCAATCGAAAATCATTTTCCTTTTCCCTTCATCTTCATCTCCCTTTAATTTTTTTGTCATTTTCCTCTCAATTTAAAAAGGCAAAGCATTCAAATTATTGTGAATACCTCATCGCCAACTTTTCATCAACCCATTATTTTTGCATGGGCACCGACTCTTTTCCATACAAAATAAAAATAAAAATCCAAAGCATAAAAATAGTGGATGGAAGGATATTTTTAGCAAAATAAATGAATGAAGAATATATTTTAGATATTTTTCGCTAGTTCAGAAATATTTTTGATCGTTTTTTCTAAATATTGTTCATCACTATTTTTTCAATATTTGAATGAACATATAGGGAATTAACTATTTTAAGTCTCTTAGTTGAATACAACCCATAATTGGAAACGTGAATTTGATATAAAAAGCCTAAAGAAGAGCTCTCGTAATTTTTTTTTAAAAAAACAATATTGTGGAGAAATTGTTATTCAACTAAATACTTGTCTAAGTGTAAGACCATATCATCTAAAAGATCATGATAAAAATTCAAATTCAAAATTTTTAGTTTAATACCATGATGAGTGTGACCATGTCATTTGAAAATATAACAGTTTAAACTTTTAAATGTGATGATCACACACTTCAATATGATATCAAAGTCAAATTCACATTTATTCTTGGTTTATCTAAATGTGTCCACTCCCTCGTTTTATGTTTTCCACGCTCTAATTAATTAACTAGGTGTGAGAAAATTAGTTTTTTCTCCTTATATATGATCTTTGATTAATTAATTTTTACCTCATGACTTAGTTTTCGAAGTTGAGTTAAATCTGAGGTCCATTTCCTTTATTTATTTATTTTAAAAAAAAGTTTTTTTACAATAAATAATTTTTAGAATTTTAAAGCAAACGCGTTAACCCTTTTAATAGTTGGATAATGACAAGTTCTTTTTAGCTTTGATATGGGCTTTGAGAAGACTACACCATGATTGATTTATTGACCACACAATCAAATATTTGAACATTATTTCCTTTTCCCTTTGTGATTGAGAGAGGTGGCTCTTCCTTTTCGAGAAAGTCACTTAAACATTTATCCTAATTAATTAATTATTAGAATTTAGAGTTAAACACCCAATTATCCAAGCTTTTAGAAGACAATTAACTAATGAAAACACTTATGAAACATTGTTTTTTTCTTCCATGTTCCAAAAAGTTAAGATAAGGATCCCACCTCAATCAGAACAAAATTTGCTCAAAATTTTTATAAATAGACTAGTTATAGTGATACTAGAATCCTTGTATACCTACTTGGCACTATTAATTAAGATCATGTGTGACATAAAAAAAACTATATATTACCATAGGGAAAACATGAATTCAATAGCTTTTGATCAAATCCTATTATATATATTAGTAATTGTACACGGGTTATTATTATAGTATTGACTTGAAGTTGATCATGATAATTACTTCATATCCTAGCTAGATATATCTGTATATAATATAACATAATATGTCAATAATGTTACTTACGATTATATTTTGAACATATTGGACCTATGATATACCAAAACTATCGAGAAAGCACTAGATATTAGCAAACCCTAGTCAAAAGCATATTATACGTGTTGCATGATATTGTAGAAGTGATGCAAACACATTATACATCATGATATAGAAAACAATATACAATACATATACTAGTATATCCTAGGCCTAATTATAAATAAATCAATTATCTTGTGATCTTTTATTTTCAGGCTATTTTTTTTTCCCGAAAAGGAGCTTGTGTAAAGTTTCTTCATCAGATTAGCAATAACATATTAAAACAACAACAATATATATATGACAAATTATATATACAATTGTTAAAAGATATGAGGTGGGATCAATCTGGGCAGTGGTGCAGTGGTGAGACTATTTCGCTCTTAACCAAAGATCTTGGATCCGAGTCTTGCGTATGGAGAAAATATTGTAGAGAGCGTCACCCCCGAATAAGTCCTGCAGTGAGCGATTTAAATTTAATCGAGTTCTAAAATGGATGCCAAACATTAGATGAGAAACCAAAAAGAAAGATATAAGGTGGTGAGGGTATGTGGTGTGGAGGGTGTGGTGGGGTGGGGGGTGGGGGGGGGGGACAAGCTAAGAAGGAACGCCAAGTTGTCATGTCTTAATAAAATACTCAATTGCCTACCATTATTGAGTAATGCTTAACTTTTTTTCTTCTTCTTTTTAGGATTTTTTCTTTTCTTGTATAATTTTTAAAAAATGAAAAAATAGCATTATTGGCTGAAAGATCACCACTAAAAGAGTTGGCCACTCAATGTTACCAATAGAAGTTAAACAATACTCACTGTTAATTGAAATATCTTAGACCAAAAGATATATACATGCATAATGTTATCAAAGCTACCATCAAAGGTTGTAGTAGAATATATAGAATTTTCCGCTCTTAATCAGAGATTTTAGATTCAAAGTATAATAATAATTTTAAAAAAACTTAATAAGGTGCACTTAGATCTCTTTATTAACGAGTCTTATGTAACACAAATCTAAATTAATTGAGATTAATTCCATGTAGATATTAAACGTCAAAGGAGAACCAAAAAGGAGTATCAAAGCTGGCAGATGTTCTTATTAACTTTAAATTTCATCCCCACCAATTATATTTTAAAAAATAGTCATTCATATATAAGCGATCATGTGAAAGAAAAACTATTAAAATTCAATTAAATAAATAAAAATATACCTTTTTAAAAGTTTAAGTTTAAAATGAGATAGTCATGTAATTCAACAAATATACTACAACATTTACTTTGGTTTTGTGTAAGTAGGGAAAAAAATTATTGTAACCATATAATTATTGAGAAATTTTCCAAATTAAATAATTATGAGCTGTTTTCACTCTCCCTCAACTTGATAGAATGTTTAATTATTTTTTCTTTCTTTATAATCTCTGCACCAACATAAGCTTTTAGTTTAATTTCATGATGTTTAATAGTTTTATTTTATGTTATGATAAAATGGTTGAGATTCTTCCATTTTTAATTAGAGGTTTTTGATTTAAGCTTTTGATACAGAGAAAAATTTGTTAAGAATATCACATCAAAAAAATGAATCACATAATATATAAATTTGAATAAGTCGAATCCTAATTAAGATACCGAGCATCAGTCAGGTGAGTGAAAAAACTAAAAGATCTAAGTATCTTTTGCTGTTTTTATTTAATTATTTTATGATGGTCCCACTTTCATTTTCTCATGTGAATGTTTTTTTTTTTAAAATAATAATTTATCATCAAATAGTTAATTGGTTTTGGGGTCTTAAACACAGAGATGAAAAGCCACGAATCTTTTTCGAGAAATTAAATTTTAAAATATACTGAAGGTGTTAGGCAAAAAGTTTTCCTTTATTATTATTTTTTTGTGAGAACTAATTTAGGTATAAGTTCTTGTAAGATCAATAAAATACTCATAAATTGCCCATTCTATTCCTCAAAGAATGGGATTCGGAATAAGTTCAAATTTGTTACTAATATATTCACTATTATATGAAAGGGAACAACATATAAAATTTGAGTTGTTTAAAGGAAGATTTGAGTTGATATTCATTTAAATTCATGATTGAAGAGCTTCAAAGCTTAAATTTTAAAATTCAACCTATCATAAACATGAATTGTTTCTAGTGAAATATCAAAAGACTCGAAACATCAAGAGAAGCTCATATCTAAAATTTTAGATTGTTTAGAGGAGATTTGAGATGGTCTGGATTGAAAAGAAATCAGCTCGTTGAGTAAGATGAACTGTTGCAATAATAATGTAGAGATACTGTATAACAATGTATATGGATGTATATACATCTCTAATGCATATATATATATGGAAGATAGATTTATAACTATTGGACAATTGATTCCTTCTTTAAAAGTAGATTTGACTAATATTTGGATTCCTCCTAAATGAACATAATTCATTTTTTTCCTTTTTCTTTTAGGAATTTTTTTGAGAATTTGATCTATCATGGGTTTTGTTAACAGGTTTAATTTATGTTTACCTGTTGTTTGAGTAATTTATATTTCCTTTTCTATTTCCTGATATTCATGATAGGAAATTTTGTCTCTTGAAAACATTCTTTGCATTCTGCTTAATATGTTATCTTCTGTTTTAAGATTTAATTTTAATCCTTGGATTTTTCTGAATATTTCTCCATCAAAGGCAACTTTTAGAGCATAACCTCTGTGATCTTCTTCAGCTTCTAAGATTTGAACTGAATCTTCTTTTTCTTGAATTTCTTTGCTCATTTAGTCTGTATCTTCTGAACTGGTTGAGTATTCTTCGTAGATTTCATTAAAGAAATCTTCGCTTTCTATAGATTTTATTGATTCTAAATCTGAATCAATTTCTATTCTGTCTATTTTTGAGATTTTTACTCTTCTTTTGTTACATTCGTAACTTTTATGGCCTTCTTCACCACAATTATAACACTTGCATTTTTCTGCCTGTTTCGACTTTGTAAATTCTTTTTTCTTTTTATAATATTTCTTTCTAGGAACAATATAATTTTGTTTATATATTATATATATATATTATATATACATAGTTATATATTGTTTATACAACATAGATACATGACATATACATACAATTGTTTAACTATTTTTTTTGTTGCGTGATATATTTGTGTAAGATACCCCCCTCCTTTTCTCTTAATAAGATTGCCCCCCAACCCGTCCCATTAAGAGCAAAACTCAGCCCATAACTAGGACCAAAAAGGCTCACTCTTAATGGACTGGGTTGGGCGACTTGTTTTTCACATTTTTTGATAGAATGATGATTAATGTTGGCGAAAGATGATTAGATGGCACGACTCACGAGGGATCTAGAGAAGCATTATTGGACCTTTTATGGGCAAATATAGGTATATAATTTGGAGCAATTTAGAGGTGATTCTCCCAATTCTAAGTCGTTCATTTCCTCTTTTAAAATATTCTTTGGTTTCATATTCTATTTGTGACTATACAGAGCTTAATTACTGATTTTGGTGGATTGGGAGAAAAATGAAACATTATGAGCCATTCGTGTTGCTTTCTTTTATTTTTGTGGGGTAACCTTATTCTAAAAGTGCTTTCTATAGTGGCAAATGCACTTAAACACACAAAATTCATGTTTACTTCTCTTGTCCTTTTCTCTTTTAGGAGTTGGAACTTGTGAAACAAATTGACTATCTAATTGATGGTTAGGTTGAATTTAGACTGATTAAAATGAATTGTATTAATAAATAGACGAGTCAATATTAACCCTCTCAAAGATTAGGGGAAATTATAACATGATGTCTTTAGTTTATATACATACATATAATTATAAATGTCTATGCACAACATATACAATCGAAGTGTATAGATAGTGTATGCTTCAACAATATTAGTAAATTTGGCAGTCGAAGGATACATTTACACAAGTTTTTCTATTGTTTAAACTTTAGACTACTTATCAAGCTAATATTTAGATGGATTGTGTTAATAATGAACGGATTATTAACTCTCTCCGAGCCCAAGTTTGGACAGATTATTTAGATTAATTATATTTTTATGAGCTAATATTGTTATCTTAATTTAAAACCCCTTTAAAAAGCTTTACATCACCAATATGGGACAAGTGTTATATATTTTCTAGTAAGACTGAGATTCTTACTTTACTTAATTAACAATTCATTTTATTGAATAATATTGTACCTATTAATACCCAATGAAGTTCCTATTATATACTATTAATTACGAATATCTACGCATAATGGTTCAAATCAAAGTTGAAGAATTTAGGCTCATGATTCTATTTGACATTTAAATTACGTACACTGCAATATTTCTACATTTTTAGGAATAATTATGTGTTGCACTACATCAAATTCAAGAATGATCTTTAATAACAATAAATTAAAGATAATAACTTAATTGTCACTAAAAACATATATTTAGTGGCATTTAACACAATTTGTAAATGTTCATAAAGCCTATAGCGACACTGCATTCAATGACAATTAACTAATGCCGATAAAAACTTTATCACTCTTTGTTACTATATATATTGCTGGTAAAATCTATTTTTGTCATAATGTTGGTTGATGCTATTCATGTGGAGTACATGATTTCTATGTGTTTCTTAACTACAAATGGTTGGTGTTGGATATAAAAGAAAATGGATAGATTCTCAATTGATCAAATGCAGAGTCTTGAATATTCTTTTTGTTTGATTTTCTAATGAAACGTTTTTCTAAAAAAGTTTTTTAAAAAATGAAACGTTTTCCAACATTATCTCGATTAACTTTCATACATTTACAAATTATTGATTACATTAGCCAAAAGATAATTATAAGTTAAAAGTAGGGGTTGAAAATTAATTCAAGAAAACATAATTTCCTTAAATTTGAATCGATTATTGGCTCGTCCATTTAACAATTCAATCAATTTTGACTATCAGATTAAGTTCATCTAAAAGCTATGCTGATTTTGGGCTAAATTGATTCAAAAATATTTTTAGAAAATATATATTTTATTTTATAAGTTATATAAAATTACAATTTAAAAAAAAATATTTTTTTATGTAATTTAATAATTTATAAGAAAACAAACGAAGAATAAAAACTTTATAAAGAGTTTGGCCGCGGGATAGATAATGAATGACTCATTGTTGAGTGCATCTTTACCCAAAGTCATCTCAATTCATAATTAACCTTTGGATATTTCATTGCTCAGTTATTTATTAACTTGTTTCATTTTAATCCATTCAGATTCAACCCAACACCCCAACCCCATTTGACACCCTGTCCATTGCTTGAACTACTTATGTACATGTAGATGAAAATTGTAGTCAAGTGGCTTGTCAACTAAGATATAAAAAATGAATCTAGGAACAAAAAAAGAAGAGCTATATCACAAATGATAAAAGGTAAAGAATGGGGCATGGCACAACAATAATTTTGGACATGATTGGACTTGCTTAGGGAAGATCAATCTTTGCAATCCAAAAGCAAAGGAAAAGGAAAAAAAAAAACTTTGTGAATTATATGTGTGTCCATATTCTATTTTGGTACATCTTTTTTATTGATATTTCCTTTCTTTTTTTTAAGTAGGGAATACCATGTTGCAAGGAATTAGAAAGAAAAGAAAGCAAACCATAAGTTTAAGATAGACAAAGACAAATGAAGAAAAAGGGGAAAGAGATCATAGAGAAGTGGAAGTGTACTAAGTTTGAAAAGTACTTTGCCTAACAAATTGTATACTATATATATATATTATATCTTTCTCTATTCATCATTTTATAATAATAATAATAATAATAATAATAATAATAATAATAATAATAATAATAATAATAATAATAATAATAATGTAAACAACATTATCCTTTGTTTGTTTCTTTTTCTTTAAGTGTAGGTGCTTCAAGGTTGAATAGTATTTACAAACTTGGCAGTGTGGGGTGAAAGATGTAGGTGATTGAAATCTTGATTGTCCTTTTTAACTTGGTAATACTTTGAGAAACAAGTAAAAGGCCATATGCTTTTTAATTTCAAAGTTTTTGGATCTTTTTATAAGTAGTTCTTTTCTATTATGTACATTCAACATTCAATTTTTTCTATAATGAAACAAACTAATTCACTAAACAAGTGAGGTGTGCTTAAGTTGTTAAACACCTTTATTATCAATCGGTATGTTGAGGGTTAAGAGTCATATGTTGAAGAGTAAGTGGTAATATTATTAATTTTTCTTTAAAATAATAATAACTTATGTCACTAAACAATAAAAGTTCGTCGTTAATCTTATTTAACGATGGATTTATACTCGATGAATGATAAAGGAATGTTGTTACTTGTTAGTTCATACTATTTAGTAACAGATTAACTAAGAATTTCACACATAATACATAATTCATGTTTTTTTATGGATCAAAATTTGGATTGGACTATTTACAAATTGGGCCATTTTAAATACAACATTATAATTCGATATCTTACACAAATGACAAATGTACCGCACAATAAAATATTTTTCAGCTAAATGACTGCATGTATATTTAATATATCTACACTGTATGAATAATATATAATCATGTATATATAATGTATCACTATGTATAAGAGATATATATATACGTTCATATAAATTTGTTATACAATATTTATACATTAATTTACAATATATTTTTATTGTATAATGGTGTATAACAATGTATAAACAATGTATCCCACTATTACGATCAAATGTCATCGTGATTGTCTTCTTCATCAATTATTCAAATGCTTGAAGAAACATGTCTTCTTCATCAACTATTCAGAGTGCTCGAATCGATTCGAAACGTTTCCAATTGCCATCAATCTGTTTCACAAAGTAGATCTCCAAATTTGGAAGAACTCCACAAGGAAGAGGTCAATTCTAGGTCAACTTTATGCATTTTTTTAGTAGTGAGATATGCTACTAAATATGGAGGTAGAAAATTGTGTATTTCTACACACACTTCTTTATTCTTAATACTATCAGGTGAATCATATATACATTAATATCGATGAGATATACACTTGAAATGATATTTGTGATGTTATTACATCCCTTGCTCCCCGTAATATTGTTTGCTTTGTAGGCCGTACGTGCTTATAATTATTAATTTCAAACATCTTTATTTTTTTAAAAAGTAGTTTCGGATTCAACTAAATATAACTAAAACGTAGGAAGTAGAATTGTTATGAACCAAGTCCAGCCCTATATGGATACTAAGGTCACACAAGTAGTTATTGGGCTGATAAGGGTTATTGGATCAAGAACAAGCAATAGGTTTTGATTTGGGATCCGAGTTGAATAGTCGGTGTGAGAACGGTTCCATAAAAAAGGGATAATGGTTTGTGATTCAGGGGTTATGCAAATTGTTGAGAAAAAGAGTTTGATTCTTTTCATCTCTGTTCTTAGTCTGAGCTTCTCATCCCCTTCTATCTATCTCTGTATTTTCTGATCTTCTCTCCCATGGTTAACATTCTCAATTTCGTCTTAAGGACCATTAATTGTTACTTACTTTGTTGTTTCCAGTGCTCAATTGTATTTTGTGTTCTTAGTGATTATAATACATATCATTATTGTATGGTAACTTAAGTTATTAAAAAATAAATAATTGTAGCAGTATAACACTAGTATATCTGCTTTATTTTTTTCTTGAAGTCGATAATTATTTATAGCTAATATCTGACATAAAAAAAAGTTCGATCCAATAAGCAAAGGTTTTGAATATTACACGATTGCCTTACCAATTCTCTCATCTTTTTTTAACACAAATACCTTTGCATTCTCTGTTAGAACCAAACTGTTATATTCATTTTCATCGGCAATTCCAACATTTTGGCAAGTAATTTTTTCTCCGTAGGGACAAAGACTAGCTTATACGTCGAGCCACCAAGTGACTTAAATTATTTTCTTGGAAAACAAGTTGGTTTCTAACTTATTTTCCTATGTTTGATTGATGAGTGAAATATATTTTCTAGAAATTTTTTTTATCAGCCTATCAGAAATCGGGTTCTGAATCAAGATTTGAATTTCGAGTCAGGATATGGAGTAGGGAGTTAGATATTGAGTAAAAAATTTGGTCTTGAATCAAAGTTGGAAATCAGAAGTGGGGACAAGATAAGGAGTCTGGTCTCAAGTTGGGGTCGGGAGTGGAGTCCCAGGTCGAGACCCATTATAGTGGTGAGACTGAAAGAGAGTTTTGGATAACATTTTCTTTACTTTAAGTAGGAAAGTCACTTTCCTTAAATTAGAGAAAAACAATTTCATCTTAAAACTATTTTCCAAAACATTTGGGACATCAGGTGAGAAAATTGAAAAGCATACCTAACACATCCTTAATAATTATATACCTTTTAGAGGTTCCTACAACCTTCCATACTTCGAAGGGGGTACGGTTGGTTGATACCGATAGATAACCCATATTTTATGATGAGTAATATGGATTGATTCATATTTGACTCACTTTTGACATGAATCAAATATTCAACCATTTAAAATGGCTTTGAATCAAATAAATAACCGTAAACTTTAAACATTTTGCCATTTCTACACATGACAAATAACTACAAATGTCCTTCGGGATGACTCAGTTGATTTGGAGGGTGATTTTTCACACGGATGACCCGAGATCGATCTCCCCTCAATGCCTTCTGCGTCAAGCATGTTGCATAGGGCTTGCCTAGTGTGGTTTACATACACGTGTAGTTTGCAGGCTATTACACAGTGGGGGGTTTACCCAGTGCGTACAAAGTGCTCACCGAAGGGCAGAGATTGTAGTGGCTACGGGTTATCCTAGAGTTCAAAAAGAAATAACTACAAATACTAGATTGTTATCTAATGTTTCCAACAATTAAAAAAGCTTAGATCAAAATTATTCCAACAATTTTTCTAATAAAATTTTCAATTTGCTCAAAAGAAATCTTTAGACTAAAGTCTAAAAGATTCATAAGTTTCCAAACGAACTAAAATGATAACCATTTACTAAACAGTTATCCCAAACAACATCCACTAGAAAATTTAGTCTAGTACTCAGTCTCCTCATTTCCCAAAGAGAATTTTGAAGAAATAACATAACAGAATATAAAAAGATAGCATCATAAGCTGGTCTTTGTTCTAAATTTTTGCACAAGGTCTCTTCAAATTTCTAGCCAGCTCAATCGGTTCCTCAGTTGTTGTTTCTACGATTGCCTGGAAATTAAATGAAAACAAATATTAACATATCAACCAAAAAAAAAGATATATGTGTGAAATGAAATGTGAACAAAAATAGCTTACGAAAATTGGGATTCGACGCTAGAAGGCGTAAGAAAGGATCCACTGGTTGACCATTCTCAGCATACTTTGGATCATATAAACTGTTAGGAATTGGTCTGCACCACCAATTTCACATTTCAATACATAAAAAATAAAACATAGTCTAAGCAGCCATATATTCACTCCCTCAATTTTTGACACAAATTAATAAGAAAATAATATCACATAAAATGAAACAGAAAAAATATATGATTACGTTGAATGTGGAGCTCTTGTTGTGGAGGTACTTGGTGGAGCATTTGGATATTGAGAATTTGTCCCACTGACTCCTCTCTGCATTCATTTGATTAAACAAAAAAAGAAAGAAAATGTTACCACCTTGAACAATTACAAAAAGTTAACATTTTCACATTATAATAATTATGTTTCCTTAAAAAATTACTTGCATAAACTAACTTTTAAACTAGTAACATAAATTAGGTTTAGATGTATTCTACTGAACGCGAAGAGAATACATGTGTTATTCTTGTCATTCTTCCTTAATTATAGCTTGCCTGTTTTTATTTAGCATAAAATGTAAGTTGCTCAATACAACTAACAAACCCTTTTATGGTACTTTTGTCGTTCTAATTTGTTTGTGTGATAATAATTTTTTTAAATAACAACGTACCCTTGTACTAAGAGCTCTCACAGATACTCTTGAAGGAATGACGGCCCTATTAGAGTTTGCATTGTTGTAGCCTTGCTATAGGCGGGAACCATAAAAGTAACATTAGCAATGATGAATTAGGGCAATGGAGTTTTTTAATTGTGACTTTATATTTGTCACTTGATTGTAACTTTATAATTTTATATTATAAACAATAAAGATTAAAAAAACAAAAGAGAATAAGATTATACCTCTGAAGATAAATTTTGGCCCAGCGTAAATGAGAAGAGTTCAGGAACAGGATTAAACTGTACAGGCCTTGACAAGAGAAAAAAACAATATGCATTAGTTATTCATAGAAATAATATTAATTAAAAACTTTTCAATTATATTTTTGATAAAATAGTCATTATCGTAAAGCTCTGAATTCATTACTTTGGCAACACAAATCATGATAAACAGAAGTGTGTAAGTCCTGTTCATTCTTATTTTCAGGGACATCTCTACTTTGAGACCTAAATTAGTACAATATTGAACAAAGTGTTTAAATCCAAAAAGAAAAGAAAAATAGATTGATAAAGTAGAAAATAGAAACAAAATAATTTTTTTTATATCTTGAAACAACGAAATTACTGGATCATATCTTCAAGAATAAGCTAAGTTTCCTCAAAACTTTATAACTGTATTTAAGAGTTAAATATACATCTTACTTTTTATATGTGCATAGTAAATTTGATTGTGTTTGCAAGTATTGCTTTATATATTTATCATTTATTGAATATAAAAATAGATTGATGAAATTAAGTTTGCACAATTCTAAATTCAACATTGATCTACCCAAAATACTAATCGTTTGCTATCAGTTTCAACATTTCTATTATATAACACATAATTGTTTATTTGTGAAGAAGAAAAATGATTGATATACTCCTATACTTTATTAAATTATTCTATTTTATCTTCCATTATATTATCTGGTTAATTATATCCTTGTCGTTAAGAAACTTATCAAATATATCCTTAAATTAAGGTCCCCCCATCATCTAGCCAAACTTACCTAATGCTAATAAAAAATATTCATTCATTCATAAATCACCATTTAAATTCAACCCGCAACCCATTAGATCAAAATAAAATCAAATGACATATAAAGCGAAATGGAGAAAGTTATGCTTACATCCTAAGCGGAGCAGTTGTCTCCATGCTTTCTCTCTCGATTTCTTCTCTCTGCATTCGAAAATTATAACATAATGAAATTTGTTACCAAGTTTTTCTTTTTTTTTGAACAATTACATAAACTAAATATTTTCAAATTGTGATATTTATTTTATTAAAAATTTACATGTATAAATTAACTTTTAAACTAGGGTATATAAATTAAGGATTAAACATATACTCCTGAACGCGAAGATGATCCGCGCATTAAAATTGGCATTCCTCCTTGCTCGTATCTTGCCTACATTTATTTAACATAAAAATGTAAGTTTCTCAATAATACTAACAAACCTTGTTTGGTACTTTAATCATTCCAATTTTTTGGATATATTTTGATTCAATACAAAAATTCAAGAAACAAAGTGAAGATATTTAGAGTCATGAATTTATAAATATGTTATATAACATCCGTATTATAATTTTTTCATTAAAGATAAAATCAAAAGTTTAAACTTAATTTATTTTTAAATATAAAAATACGTCAATAAGAGTAGTATGAAAAAAAAAAGAGAAGAAAAAATATAAATATTTTGACCACCATACCCTCATAGAACCACGAGTTCCCAAATTCACCCTTGAAGGAATGACAACCCCATTAGAGTTTACATTGTTTCCCTGCATATAGATACAATTAAAATATATGTATATCAATGTTTAAGTACTAGCTTAATTTACTAATTAAAAGGGCAATAAAGATATACTCATTGTAACTTCATATTAGTCATTTGTGTAAAGACCTCGACTGTAAATGAATATTGATCCTAACTTAATTTTAAAAATTGAAAATTATCTAAGTTTAGCTCTCAATCCACCATCACGGACTCGACACTCTTCTCCACCTTTCGTTTCATGTGTACACATAAGACTAGACATCCAAAACATGAATATTGTAACACAAGAGTCTAACATGATGAATAATAAATTATACTAGCTTTACCAATTAAAAGGGCCATAAAGATATACTTATTGTAACTTAGTCACTTGTGTATGTGAAAAGACTTCGATTATAAATGAATATTGATCCTAATTTAATTTTAAAAATTAAAAATTATCTAAGATCACATTAAGAGATAAAATGCCCTCAATACACCAACGGAGACTTAACAATCTTCTCCACATCCCCCCCCCCCCCCCCATGTGTACACATAAGTCTAGACATCCAAAACATGAATATTGTAACACAAGAGTCTGACATGATATATATATATATATATATATATATATATATATATATATATATTACTAGTTTTACTTTAAAAGGGAAATAAAGATATACTTATTGTAACTTCATCTTAGTCACTTGTGTGTGGAAAGACCTCTATTATAAATGAATATTGATCCTAATTTAATTTTAAAAATTAAAAATTATCTAAGATCACATGAAGAGATAAAATATCCTGAATACACCAACGGAGACTTAACACTCTTCTCCACCCCCCGTTTCATGTGTACACATAAGTCTAGACATCCAAAACATGAATATTGTAACACAAGAGTCTGACATGAATAATAAATTAAAATTAATTTAAAAAATATATATATAATTACTAGTTTTACTAATTAAAAGGGAAATAAGATATACTTATTGTAACTTCATCTTAGTCACTTTGTGTGAAAAGACCTCGATTATAAATGAATATTGATCCTAATTTAATTTTAAAAATTAAAAATTATCTAAGATCACATAAAGATATGAAATTCCCTCAATACACTAATGGGGACTTAACACTCTTCTCCACCCTCCGTTTCATGTGTACATAAGACTAGACATCCAAATCATGAATACCGTAACACAAGAGTCTGATATGATGTATAATAAATGAATCTATAACTCAAATATCATGATGAAATATCAGTCTTACCCTAATCAATTCAAAAAATTATCGTATTTCAGAAATAAGAATTACATAAAATCATATAAAAATATCAAATATATACTTATTCCCAAAATGGTATACAAAATATTATAAAAAGAAGATACCTGTTGAGGTAAATTTTGATCAGCAGGAAATGAGAGCCCAGAAGGATTAGACACAGGCCTGATAAAAAAATATTATAAAACAAATGACAAACAAATATTTAATATAAAAATTAGAAAGATTAATATGCATTTATAATTAATATAGAAAGTGACATGTACATTATCATGTCATATTGATTCATTGGATCTGATGAAGCTTCAACATGTGGATGTTGAATGCTGCAAAAAGAAAGAAGGAAAAGGAAAAATGTGTATATAAACCATGAACTCCAATATTTAGTTTGATTTTTTTTTTTTAAAATCAATATTTTGATTAATTTGTTGTTTACAAAGCATAGTAATGCAAGAATCAGGAGTCATTTGATTTAGAGATAAATTATGTAGGGAATTAAATTGTGTTTATTATATAGGTTTAATAATATATAGATTAGTAATTGAGATATTATTTGTAATTAATTTATTTTGAATTCAATTAAATTGATCTCTATCCATAATTGAATTCAAATTAAATTACAATACACAAGAAGGTCATGTGATGGGCAGACAACAATTTTTTTGCGTAAAAATGTGTGAAAATTATAAGAAAAATTAAAGAAAACCATACCAGTCCCTCGGGTTTTTATAAAAAGAAAATTATATAAAAAAAATTAGAGGGATTTTATCGATTTTTGAAGTGCAAATTACAATTAAAGAATATAAACAAAAGCAAAATTGATGATTTACCGTCTATTGGTTCAACGCCAATTTTACTTAAATACTTGGTCCTAGCGATCGGGTTTGGCCCTCAATTTTTAGTACTGATTGAATTATAACATCAATTTATTTGAGGAATAAGATATAATAATTTTGAAATAAAAGTAAGATTAGATTATTCTTGTTTGATTGACTTTTTGATTTCGAGATAAACATTCCTAGGAAAATTCATGCCACAATTACGATATTAAGTTTATACAACATTTGATGCAGTATAACAATCTCAAAATAAATAATCTGGTGGTAAAATACTTAAAATGAGCAAGATATAACTCCTTTTGATCTCCTGAAATCCTTTAAAGAATCTAAGACTGATAAGCACTTACAACAGTATTAAATTTATTAACCCTAATAAAATACCTGAGTTGCAGAAAGTCATGATAAACAACAGGTGGTAAAATCTCCTCTCCTTGATTGTCTGAGACATCATTCTTTTGGGACCTAAATTCATATACATACATATATATAAAAAGTATTTAGATCTAAAAAAATTGGACCGATAAACAAGAACAAAGATAGAGATAGAAAAAACTACATTTTGAAACAAGAGAAATCGAAGGATTATAACTTCCAGAATAAGCTATGCCTCTTCCAAATCTTACAACTGAGTACAGTATTGAAGAGCTAGATATGCGCCTTATATAATAAATTTTGTTGTGTTTATATATATATATATTTAGATTTTATCATATTAATGAATAGAGATATAGATGAGATTTACGAAAATCAATTTGCACAATTTTGAATCCGCTATCGACTTATAAATATGTTAATTTTGCTAGTAGTTTCTATTTATTCATCAAATGGAAAATGACTAATAAATCCCACTACTTTAGTAATTATTTAATTTTATCCTTGATTATACTATCCGACTAATTTTACTTGCTCCTTAAGAAATATACGCTTCAATTAACGCCCCGCTATCTAGCTAAAATTTCCCAATTTTATTGGAAAAAATCAATTTCTAATGGATCTTGATTTAAACCCCGCCCGTGACCCATTAGAAAAAAATCCAAATAAATAACCCTTATTTTATAAAGGAAAACATACAGAAATTTTACTAGTTTAGGAGCTAATTACTTATATACATGTTAGTTTGCAATATTACAAATCTATCAGATTTTGGTGCGTGTAGATACGTTTAGATACATGTATCTCGTTATACATAGGGTCAAAATTAGGTGTAATTTGTTCTAGATATACTGTATCCAAGTGAATACACATGTATCTAGATGCATAATAAATCTCGTTCGCCTCCCTCCCATCTCGCTCGCACTCTCTTATGTATCTAGTATCCCAGATACATGTAAATCACACTAGTACATACAAATACATGTATGTGATTCACGTGCATCTGAGATACAAATCAATCAGATTTTGGTGCGTCTAGATATTCATGTATCTTCTTATACATGTGATCAAAATTAAGTGTAATTTGTTTTTAATACATTGTAAACAAGTGGATTCACATGTATTTGGTGCATGACAAATCTTGCTCCTTGCTCGCCTCTCTTTCATCTTACTCGCCACTTTTTTATGTCTCTAGTATCCCATATATATGTGAATCACACTAGATATGTTCATATACATCCTATTGTGTATCTAGTGTGATTCGCGTACATTTGTGACACATAACTATCTCGCCCGCCTCCCTCCACATCTCGCTCACCTCCCTCCCTCTCTATGCTAGTGTATCTGATAGCAAAAATATAATATTTCATATGATCATTCTATGTTACTCAACTATTTGTATATTACTTAGAAAGTCACTCAGGTGTCAAAATGAGCCCAAATATAGTTAACCCGCACAACTCACCCAGAAGTTTATGGGTTAGACTCAAGATAATTTAAATTGGGCTCAATCTCAACTCATTCACACCTTAACCCATTTTAAAAGAATCTTCAGTTGAGCCCAATTTAATCTCTAATTTCAACATGTTTTAAAACTCTTTATTTGCATTGGTGTAATGTATATTCTCATATTTAAGGTATAATTACTATCTATTTATATCTTCTAGGATCTATCTATCTACTTGTAATTATTATTTTTTTGAGTTGAAATTCAAATTGTGATATAAAATGTAAATAACAATACGTTAAAATTATTGAGATTAAGCGGGTCATGACCCAACCCAATTTTTAGCCCATTTGAACCCAATTCATTTGAGCTCAAGTAAATTTAGGCAGGTCATAACCCAACTCAATTTCTATTCAACCCATTTTAATATCTCCAATTTCAACCTAGTGCGCCCATTTGACACCCCTAGTATTTCAATTAGAAAGTCACTCAACTCTTGATGTTTCACTTAAAAAGTTACCCAACCAATTTAAATGTGTCCGAAAAATGGTGAGATTTCATGTACTACTCTCCCAACTGCCTACGGACCAAGGCCATTTGGCTCTCTCCTAGATGAGAGATCAGAATTCAGAGCTACTGGGTTAATTAGTTATTTTGCGACATCTGCAAAAGTAGCGCAGAGTTGTTTCGACTCAGCGGAGGGTTTCGTAAATATTTTACGAAAAAGTCGTCTAGAAGTCATATCACCAAAATATATGGGTTATAACCAGTGGCGGATCCAGATTTTTAAGGTTGTGGGTGCTCCTTTAGCTATCAATCACAAAATTTAAGTGCACAAATTTAACACTTGTTTTAAGAAAGACAATCATATTTAAATATGACAGTGAAGAAGTCAATAAAAGAAACTACAATAAAAATTATTTCGGATAAAGAAAAAAGAATAAGTTTTTAAATAAAATTTTGTTTAGAAAAAGTTAACAAAAGGGGAAAAAGAACAACCAGCATAGAGAGAAAAAAAAATAAAAAATAAAAAATTGAAATAAATCAGTAGATCGAACGCAAGACTAGAACTCTAGAAGCAAGTTACCATTGCGCCAACCAAGCCATTTGCTACCTAGGTTCTCAGCTTTAATCTTTATACGTTATTTCTTAATTTCTATATAAAGTATATATAATTCGATACGAGGTTAATGGGTGCTCGAGCACCCGAAAGATACCATGTGGGTCCGCCCCTGACTATAACACACACAAAAAATTGAGAAGATCGCCTAATTCCTGTAAAATGTCCAAAACGTGTCCAAAAATTAGTGAGACTTCACATACTGCTTCTTCAATTCCCTACAAAGGGTTCCGTAAAGGTTTTGAGGAAAAAAATCGACCGGAATCTATATCATCAAAATATTTTATTGGCTAACACACATGAAAAACTGAGAAAGTCGCCTAATTCCAATAAATTGTCTCCTAAATGACCAAAATATGTCAAAAAACGATGAGAATTCATGTACTGCTCCCCTAACTCCGTCCCTACGAACTTCATGCCCAAAATATTCTACCACATACTTTACAACAGGCTAACAGTTAATTCTAAAATTGTGAATATCGTTCATTCAATCGAAGGACTGTTGATTTATATTGTTGGACTAACATTATTAAAGTCTTGGTTTTATTATGATTTTTCTTTTTGTAATTATTAAAACAAGAAACTAGACGAGAGGTTTTTATTTTCTTTCGAAAAATCCGCCTTGAGGTGATTTACGGAATAGTAAAATAAGGGGAAAATTAGATTAATGGTTCATTCGATCAAAATTTCTTGTCCAAAATAATTTAATTTTTATTTTTGATTTTTCATTCGGTGTCTGATACCTACTCTAGAGTTCGATTAAATTCGAATTCATACTAAAAAGTTTCATATTACGAGATAAAGCACTCTCTTAATAAAAGTGACTTTGTACTCCGGAGCGGATCTATGCAGTTGGGGGAGAGGGGGAACAACCAAGGCTAATTAAAAAATGGTCATGAATAATACCATATGCGTTATAACCAAAACGGCATTTGAGTTTGTGGATTGTGCCCTAGAAATTAATAAAATTAGCAAAAAAAAAAAAAAACTAAAAGGTTGATCTCAGATTTAAATTTCAGTAAAGATAATAAATTGTAATCCTTTGTTTAATTATATACTTGGAGTCTGCATTAAAAGTTAAATTTTCATTTTACTTTCCATTCTAGCAAATCAGGAGAGTTTTTTTTTCATACTACCTTTAGTATTAAATAACTACATAAAGTAGTAGTAAGTCAAATTTAAAGTTCTAAAACATCATTAATAATGTTAGTTTAGTCAACTTTCTTAAAGATTAGGTCAAGTAATATGAAATAGAGGGAGTAAGTAATTTCTTAGCTTCTCATCTGCCTCTAATTAACTTTGGTGGATAGAGATATCTTATATGTGTGTTGATGGGATGTAGCAAATAGGGGCGAATCTAATTAAGAAGGGGAGAGAGTGTTCACCCCAACTCCCTCACACTATATGTATAATAAAAAATCACATCATTATTGTACGAACAATGGTATAAACAAACAAATCACATTAAACGTGTTTTTCACATATATGAGCAAAATTTTGTCTATAAAATGAAGGGGTTAGCAAGGAAGGATAAATCATCAAAACAAAAAAAAAGTCCATAAAGATGAAGATCATATTACTACTCTTTGTTTCCCTTGCAATATCCCTTCCCTTAGCAACTTGCAACAACAACCAACTATTGGTAGATGTACTTGATATCGATGGTAAACCCCTCAATGCAAGCAGTAGGTACTACATGATTCCGCCCCACTACTCCATTGAGGACGGAGGCATAAGCCTAGCTGATCTCGGGGATCAACAACAAAACACTTGTCCAACATCGGTTGTGGAATCTCTAGATGTTGCAGACTATGGTATCGGAGTTTATTTTGTACCTAAAAATTCCAATTACAAAAAGATTGTGGAGTCCTCTCCGATAAACATCAGATTCTATATTGATTCTTTAAATCCGTGTACTGACCTAATGGT